>APFE030691764.1:18846-38305 GCA_000404065.3 Pinus taeda | reverse complement strand
GATTGATGATGAAAATGACATTCAACCTCTCTTTACTATTTCAGATATTAGTGAAGATAGTCAAATCTTGAATATAATCGAAAATTTTGAATCATCTCCAGAATATGAACATGATCAATTCCAAGAAAAATCCAGTATTGAATATTTGTCATCTAGGCAGATGTCTCTTTGTTCTATGGAAGAATTTGGTAGCTCTACAATTGAAATCTTTCTAGGGAGAACATTGAACATAAACAATAACTTGGAGAAATTACAATAGGAAAAGATAATCAAAAGATTACAACAACATTCTGTTGCGTATGCATGGGAGTATAGTGACATGAAAGGAATTAGTCCTAAGACTTGTATACATCACATGTACATTGAGGAAAATTGTAAACCTATTAGACAACCTCAAAGAAGGATGAATCCAAATCTTAGGGAAATTTTGAAAGAAGAGTTACAAAAACTATTGAATGTAAACTTCATTTACCCAATTTCAGAGAGCCAATGGGTTCCCCTTTAGTGATTGTGCCTAAAAATAATGGTAAATGGAGGGTATTCATTGATTATCGAGAATTGAATAAAGCTACCCTTATAAATATTTTTCCTTTTCCCTTTATAGATCAAGTGTTAGATACATTAGCAGGTAAGAAATATTTCTCATTCTTGGATGGTTTTAGTGGTTATAATTAGATTCAGGTGGCACCTGAAGATCAAGATAAAATCACATTTACTTGTCCATGGGGAACCTATGCCTACTTAGTACTTCCTTTTGGATTATGTAATGCACCTGCAACATTCCAAAGAGCAGTACTAGGAATTTTTTCTGATCTAATACATGATTGTGTAGAGGTATATATGGATGATTTTATAGTCTATGGGAATACATTTGAAGAAGCTTTAGAAAATTTGGAAAAAGTTCTTAAAATATGTAAGGAAGAAAACCTTTCACTAAGCCATGAAAATTGTTTTATGATGTTTACAGAAGGGATTGTTTTACGACATCACATTTCAGGAGTTGTAATTAATGTTGATAACTCTAAAGTTGAAGGCATCTCTAAATTATCAATTCCAAATTATCAAAAGGATGTTAGAAGTTTTCTAGGATTTACAGGATACTATAGATGATTTATAGAAAATTTCACTAAAATAGCATCCCACTCTTCAATTACTCACCAAGGATTGTGAATTCAATTGGAATCTTGATTGCCAATTAGCATTTGAGACTTTAAAAGCAAGAATTTCTGAAGCACCCATCTTGAGAGGTCCAAATTGGAAATTACCTTTTCACATTTCAACAGATGCTTCAGATACAGCTCTGGGAGTTGTATTAGGAAAAAAAGATTTGATTCCCTATGCCATCTACTATACAAGTAAGAATTGGACTCCCACCGAGTTAAATTATACTGTAAGTGAAAATGAATTTTTAGTTGTTGTTCATGCCATCAATAAGTGCAGACATTATATAACAGGCTATGAAACCTTTGTTCATACAGATCACTCTGCAATTAGATACTTAATGAATAAACCTATTACTAATGGCAGAGTTACAAGATGGTTATTACTCTTGCAAGAATTCAATATTACTGTGATAGATAGACCTGGAAAACAAAGCATAGTTGCTGATTTCTTGTCCAGAATTTAAAACATCAAACATGACACTTCGGTTGAGGATAAGTTTCCCAATAAATGTTTTTTTGTAGTGACTACTCAGACCCCTTGGTTTGTAGATTACCAATTACTTAGTCATGGGGAAATTGCCTTCACATTTGTTTCCTAGAGAGAAAAGAAAAATCATTCAAATAAGGGAAATATACTCATGGATCACTAATGAATTGTATAAAATAGGTCCAGAACTCATGATCAGATGATGTGTTAGGGAAGATGAAATGCTTGAGATTCATAAGGCATGTCATGATGAACCATGTGGTGGACACTTTTCTGACAAGAGGACAACCTATAAAATCCTTTCATTAGGATATTATTAGCCATCCATATTAAAAGATGCTAAAGAATATGTCAAGATGTGCGACAATTGCCAAAGAGTAGGAAAACCCGCTCCTTCAAATGAAATGCCACTACAAATTCAGGTACTCATTGAACCTTTTGAAAAATGGGCCTTGGATTTTGTTGAACCAATTAATCCCCCATCTAAGCAAAAAAAGTATATATTGGTATGCACTATTATGTCACTAAATGGGTAGAGGCTAAAGCATTACCTTTTGCTAATGAAAAATCTGTAGTTAATTTCCTTTTTTAGGACATCTCCACTCATTTTGGTGTTCCAAGAGAAATTATGACGGATCAGGGATCTTAATTTACATATAAAATGGTGAAGAGTCTTGTGGAATATTACAAGTTCAAACATAGAAAATCTACCCCCTATCATTCACAAGCAAATGGTCAAATTGAATCTACAAATAAGGTGATTGAAGGAATTCTCACTAAGACTATGCATATACATAGAAGAGATTGGGCTAAAGGGCTTCCTGAAGCCTTATGGGCCTATAAAACTACATGGAGGAACACAATGGGACACACACCCTATGAACTTGTTTATGGGAAACAAGTCTTGTTCCCTATAGAGTTTCAAATCAAAACCTTCAAGATGGCAATCCAATTGGGACTGGATTTATTAGAGGCACAGAAACATAGACTGGAGTAACTCAATCAGCTTGATGAAATTAGGAAAGATGCAATTCAAAGAAACAATATAGTCCAACAACAAAGGGCTAAATGGCATGATAAATATATCAAGGAGAAGAAGTTTCAAGCAGGAGATTGGGAACTTTTGTTCAATTCAAAATTCAAAGATTTTCAAGGGAAGTTTCAGACTCATTGGCTTGGGCCATATGAGATTGAAGAAGTCTTTAATAATGGAGCAGTAAGGATAAGGACAATATATGGAAGCAAAATACCTCTTCTTGTGAATGGTCATGAGTTGAAGATATATCAGAAGCAAATTTCAAGAGAGGAGTTCATTTAGATTTTCTAGAATAACTTTGAAATGAAGCCAGTGAAGAAGAATTATTCTTCTCCACTAACTTAGCCTTCTTTTTTCCTAAGAAAAATAATAATAATAAAAATTTTATAAATTGTATGAGTTTGAAAACCAATCATTGATTGGCATACTTATATAGAAAATACAGGGTGAAAATCAAAGATCTCTGACATCCTATATTTTCCATTTCTTTCCTGTAATAAGTACTAACAAAAATCTACATTCATTTGTAGTTTAGAGTCTGCAAATTCATAGTCTCATTCCATCTCATTTTGTTTTCATTTTATTTTACAATTCCATTTCATCTCATCCCACAACTCAAGGAAATGTTGCAGAAGGTTGGATGGTTCAACTTCATTGAAAAATTTGTTTCCTTCCACAAAGAGATCACAAAATATTTTGCTAGAACATTTGATGGTACAGAAGTAGAAATTGGAGACAATAAGTTTGTAGTAATAGAATCTTACATAATAGAGGCTATCGAACTACCAAGACATGGTGAAACATGGTTCAAAAACAAGTAATTCCATAATGAATCATGGAAAGTAATCCTCAGGAACCTAGGTATGGATGCCTCTGTGTTTAGAAAAGGAATTCCCATTTCAGTTTTTAAAAGTAAATGGAGAAGCATGTTTTTCATAATACCGAAATTCATTACCTGTAAGGGGAAATTTGGGTGCATGTATGTCTACCATATACGTTTATTGATGAACTTTCTAGAAAATGGAGAAATCAATCTCCCTTTCTTCCTGCTAAACAGTTTAAGAAGGATGGCTTCAAATGTACAGAAGAAAATAGAATTCATAGGCACAACCATGTACCATCATGGGTTGGTACAGATACTGGTTGAGTTTCATTTGAAAAGAATAGGAGACACATGGGAAAATTTCCTGATAAGAAACTATTTCTAAGAGGCACCAGAGTCACCTAAGAGGGTAATGTTAGGAGGAGTAGGAGAAAGAAGACCGGTATAACCATTCAAAGCAAACCTGAGTCTCAAAGAAGAAAAATGATAAAGAGCTAGTTTATGAAAAATTGACAAAGATTAGGGAGAAAATCAAACAAAAAGGGAAGATGAAAAATAAAGTTGGTGAAACTTCTGGAAACAAACTTGAATCTTCAATGCAAGAAGATGATTAAAAATTAATCTTTGAAGAATTGACAAAGATTAGGAAACAAATCAAAAGAAAATAAAAGATAAGAAAGGAGAAAAAGGGTACAAAGGAGGACAACGTAAGCCCTCTAAAACTTAGAAGGAGCTCTAAACTCCGAGGTATGGTAAAGAAGATATCATCAAAGGGAACGAAGTTCATAAATTTATAAGAAGAAACCCTAGTACCATCTCCTGATAATGTTCCATCTATACATAGTCCTCAAAATTTTCCTCAATAGTATTTCGAAGGCAGCCCCAGCAAAATATCTCCATGCATAGACCTAGTGCAGCAACAAATATATGATTATATAGAATCACTAGAGAAGAAAAGTGCCTCAACGGATCCACAATCCTCTGTCAATATAGAACCCTCTGTCAATCCAGAAGAGCCTCTAATTGACTCTCTCAAGTAGGAAATATATGAGTTAGAGATATTGAATAGACATATCAAGAAAGAAAATGAAACCTTTAGGGAACAAAACAAATTGAATAACGCTATTCATGATAATAAAATACTACATTTAGGGCTATGGTATAAGAAGAATAGGAAGTCGAAGAGGAAGAATAGAAGCTTGAACAGAACAGTCATCAACGTTAAATACAGGTTTCTGATGAAGAAACCTAGATTGGAAATCACTTCAAAGAAGAGAAAAAGAATAAAATTAGATGTACTAGCAGAAGTGTCCGAGAAAATGCAATAGGAAAGAATAATTCACATTTTTGGAAAATTGCATGAGGACATGCAATGATTTTGTAGTGGGGGTATGTTTAACCTCATAATTACCCACTCCTTGACAACTTTTCTCACTTATTTCCCTTGCTTTTACATAAGATTACAGATCCCCATCAATGATAAATGATAGGTTTTGTATTAAGGAGGATGTTAAATGATTGACATGTTATATTTTTATGTTTTTGCTATTTGAATAAATTTTTGCAAATTAGCTATAGAATGCAGCTTATTCTGCAGCTAATTATGTATTCCATAGCTACTTCCATGGTCTGGTAGGTTCCAAGTGTGAAATGAGGAAATCGGCCACATGGGCATCTCTAGAAGTGTCTCCACATGGATTCTATCCTAGTCTCTCAGCCCGGATCGATAAGAAAGCAAGCTCAAGATCATAGTCAAAGTTAGAGTCAAACATATGATACCCGAAAGCAATAGGACTCTTCATCTACTATTTCATGGTTAATCAATAAATACAACAATTCTATTGTAGCATTAACTCAGATCAACCACCTGTGCTAAGGGTTCGGTTACAAACATTTCACTCGAATTCAAGTCACCTATAGCTAATCAGTCATTTACGCGATCCTTTTGTAATAGGTATAGGCCACCTATAGTTGGTTTTCCTCAAAGACAATTATGATTATTTCCTTTTAAATACTGGTTGTACAAAACCGAGGGAGGTTCAAAGAATTTTATGAATTAAGTTCAGACTTTCAGCTCTGTATTTTTGGACTTCATTCCTGTCAATAATATAAAATCGTGTGTTGATCAATGATCGTTTAAGAGAGAATTTTTCAATTAGTTAGCACCTCAACCTAGTCAGCTACAGAGGGCTCCTGCACTGAAGGAGGTTTTATTTCCATTCATTTTCTATTTAGTTTTAATTTCACTATTTGTTTTTAGGAGTATTTCTAAATTAGGTTGATTTCTTTTAGTGTTGATAACATAATGTTAAAACTCAATAGTGCAGTCTTATTTCTCTAACACTTTTCATGAAAGGAATGATTTTGTTTCTATACAGAGTAAGGTTGAAGTAATGAGAATGCATTGTTGAATAGCTTACTCACTGTTTTGTTATTAATTTTATAGTTCAGATTGTCAATACACTGCGTTAATGAATGTTTTTTATAACCATTTCAAGCTAATACTCATCCTAGACTAAATGATTAAAAATTCACTTCACACTATGGTTGAAATCAATCAGTAACCTTCTGCATGTTTCATTTAGTTCTCTAGATCATAAAGTACAAAAAGTTGCTTGTATTTCATCTCAAGAAGGTTATCTTTCAAAATTGAAGGTTAAAGTAACTAGAAGTACTTCAGTTGATTTCATTCTCTGTATTTATCTCAACATGCGTTACAACTTCACCTTTAATTTTAAGAATTAGACTCATGACTTAGGATTAATGACAAGATAAGACATATGCTCTATTTTTCCTTCCTTTAAATTATATTTTGACTAGTTTTAGTTCTTGGTTCACCATTAGGAAGTTTATATTTGGTTTCTCATAGTTAAAATTGTACATAAATAGGAATCAAAGAACAGAAACCCCCAAAACAATATAAAAATGCAAAACAACGAAGTAAGAAGGGTAAACTAAGCACATATAGTGCACTACACTTCATCATCTTACAAACCTCTGTTGATAATTTATGCAAGCAATTTAGGACACTAAATTGACTAAACAAAAATAATCAACTAGAAGGAAGGCTTCAAGGCATCCTTCATCAATCTAGCACGAGTGTAACTTGTAGGCCAATAATGTGGAAGGAATCAAATGAACAAAGATGTAGTAACCCAACCGAATCACGTTTCCGTCGTACACAAGATGTAATAAGTGAATCATAGAAACCCTTTGAACCAACCAATAATAAAAGCTGACATAGAGGCGAGGAATCCATCAATAAGGTGAAATGGAAACCAAGGTACTGCATGAATCCCAATGTGTGATAATGAAAGTTGATGATGAACACAAGGGAAATCACTCAGTCAAAGATCCACGATATTGATCGATGTTGAGCAAAAGGTAACCTATCAATAATGAAAATAGGGTTAGGGTGCGGCTCTAGATCTGCCCTCAGAGCAATTTATCGTAGTTGATAAGAGAAAGACCTACCAGCAAGAAGACAATGGAGACCTTTTCAAACCAGCATGAGCAAAGGACCAATATAGCTAATGTGATAACAAACATGATGATGCAAATTAGGAAAGAAAGCGCAAACCCTAGCAAACCCTAATCTGACCAGCTAGTCCTACTGATGCGAAAAAGAGGATTCGAACTACTGAAAGATATGCCATTACTTCTAGGGAGGTGAAATACATGTGTCTAAACTACTCTTATATGAAGAAAACATATTTTTGTATTTTCGAATAAGTTATCAGAATTATCATGCATAGGCTTTCACTGTTCTTGACTGTGTAGAGGTGGATCGGCGAGAGGAAATGCTTGGAAGAGGTCGGGAAGGTTCAGAGAGGGCCTAAGGGGTCCTTAACACCCTTCCAAAGAGTTTCACAGAGTTTGGCTATCAAGAAACCTCATTTGTCAGCTTCTACAGGAAGTCTGCAGGGGTTCTATAGGATGTTCTAGAATTTCTATAGGATGTTCAGAAATGGGATTTTGGAGGATGGATGGGTGAGGAAAGATGAAGGAGTGGGTATGGAGGTAGGATAGGGGTTTTAGGTGATCCAGGGACTGGTGGATGGAGTTGAGAGAAGATGTAGATGGCAGAATTTGTTCAAAGAGGGTTGAAGCAATGTTTGCACAAAAGGCAGGGTTATGTGGACAAAATGAAAAACGTGAGGCAAGAAACCAAGTTAGGGGATGGAACAGATGGGTCTGATGAAGTTTGGGTGG
Organism: Pinus taeda; assembly: GCA_000404065.3. Lineage (NCBI taxonomy): Eukaryota > Viridiplantae > Streptophyta > Pinopsida > Pinales > Pinaceae > Pinus > Pinus taeda. The sequence goes on along the minus strand of APFE030691764.1, from coordinate 30,584 downwards.
ATGAAGAAGTGGCACAGGTGCTCTGCAATTTATATGTCCAACTGAACCAATAAAGACTTGCAAGAAATTAAAGACCTAGTTATGCCAACCTAATCTGATCTAGCTAACAGTAAAGCGAATTAACATAAGTTTTATTTGCAAGGAAACCATGTATATTAACTATGCAACAAAGCATTCAAAGATATGAACATGTAACTGAATTCTGCAAACGAAAATCGTACACTAGTGATTGCATGGCAAAGAAAAAATAGTGTTTTTGTTTGGGAAAGCAAGGTCACTTTGATCCCAGCCCCTGATCCTATGAGGGAGAGGTGAAATCAAAGGTGCTTGTTGGCCTTTTTCTGAAGCTTTTTACCTGTTGATATCCTACCAACTTAATCTGAACATCAAAAGCCTTTCTAACCATCAACAATGACCTAGTTAATCAACACAATTTAATCTACCTAACAGAAATGATTTTGCAAATGCATAAAGGAGAAATAACGATACATAAAGGAGGTCTTGTATCTCAAGTTGGGCCCAAACCTAAGAGCTACAGCTCCTATAAAGAACTCAAAGCTAATGCCAAATAGAACTACTTGTCATTATCAAAAAATAGTCATCACCAGAAAGTTATACCACGGTGGCTATAAGAAAAAGAGTTGAAAGTGACAGCACTATAGTGCAAAAAATACAATAGTTCCAAAAGTAAACTACGAAGGCTGAGGCCTTCTTATTTATACATTACGAGGGGCCTAGCAGGCCTCCTAAATTCAAGGGACTCGACTGTCCCAACTACTAGTAAACAGTCACTCTTCCCAAATCTGCTTGGCTGCCTTTAGGATGCATTTTGGTGGCCTGTGAGCTCAGAGTTGAGGGTGGAGATCCCGAGGAAGGGCCATTTAATGTCAGAGACAACCCCCCTATGAATCCTCACCTCAAGATTGGCTGCCAACTAGCCCATGATTGCTTGGTTTTGCTCCAACATTTGTCCAAAAAACCTGAAATAACCACGTATTAGCCTCCTAGGTAGAGTGACCACCCTTATTCGTTCAAATAACATAAACATACTAACAAACATGTATAATTTATGAAGAATGGAGGATTGAACAAGGACAATTAGGCAAAATGAGCCCAATAAGTTACCCAATTCGGGGCTCATCATCACCCCCCTGCTAAATGGGTTGCTCACCCTCTGAGCAACTAGTCCAGCTCCTCATCCCTGATTGCCTTGATTGCCTCCCTCACATCCCAGGCCTCTGAGGTGATATCTTCTTCACTGTCATGAAATCTGGCCTTCCTTTCCACCTCTTCCCACTGCCTATGCTCCTCCTCTTCTGTGTCTCCTTCCAGCAGCCCCAAAAGCAAAGGTGGACTCAACTTGAGGCCCATCCAATTGGCTTGAAGATTCTGCATGGGCTTTTTGTAGAGAGGCACTTGTGCCAAGGCCTCCCTCATTCTAGTTGGGGTGTGGTATTCTCTGATTTTTAGGTTGTGGGACAATGTGTTCCACCTACGGGTGCAAGCATGAACACAGTTGTGCCCCAACAGTCACTCCATGTCCTCAAAATGTGCTATGGCCTAAGCTTGACGATCCATGTAATCTAGCAGGGCCTGAGAGTTGTTTGCCAAGTGCTGGTGGGCAGATATTAATGCTGAGGGATCCCCCGGCTCTGCTCTAATCAGTAGCAGTTCCTGTAGTTCCCATTCCATGACACTTATGACCTCTGCTGCTCTCTTTTCTTCATGGTTTAGCCACGAGGTCATGGCCATAAGTTGCATGTCCCCTACTGCAGTGTTGGGGTCCCATGAGGTCATGTTGGGAAGGACCAAATTGTATAGGTAGAACTCTGATAGTTTGGCCTTGTCTTCTCACGAATTGTTGTCACATAAAGCCATGAATTGCTGGGGGTTTTGGAATTGAGTGATACCTCTCTGTGCCAAAGTGTTGATCTGAAATTGCAGCCAGTAATCCCTGAGGTAGAGGGCATATGATTTGGCCAGCTACCTACACTGTAGAGCTTCCATTGCCCAACTGGCCATGTAGGCCAGTTGGGCCTCCTTCTCTTGTATCTGTTGTTTTAGAGACTGTATCTCTAGGCCTACTTGCAATTCCTTTTCTTGTAGCTGCCAATTTAGTGTTTCAATTTCAGCCTGCATTCCTTCCTTTCTGTGTTGTTCTTCTGTGTTATCTTTGGCTATTGTGGCCTCAACCTATTGTTGTTGTTCTCCCAAGAGGTGAGGCCTATCTTCCTTCCTCTGTCCCTGCAACTGTAGCTGTTGTCTAAGCAACTCATTTTCTTCTTGTAGCTTGGCTTGCTGGTAGCTCTCCACATGTTGTACCCTTGCCAATTCTTTTTGGGCCTCCTTGAGCTTTTCCTCCAGAGGACCAATATCTGCCACACCCTTGGATTTAGCGATCTCCATCCAAGTGTGGGTCCTCGCTCTTTCTTCCTCTAGTGCAAGGAAAAGTGGCACTATGAATTTTTGGGGAATGATCTTCCCGGCCTCTAAGAAGTTATAGTAAGAGCCCAGGCTGGGTTGGGGGCTTGGTTCCACAATGGTTTTAGCCTTCTCGTCCTCCAGTGATGACTTGGCTACTTTTTCCTCCATCTTTTCGGTCTCCTTCAGCCTAGCCAATGTTTCCTGTAGAACAGCCTTAGCATCCTGTAGAGAGGCCTCTGAGTTCAACTTTTCCATCCTTTCTTTCCATGTGGATGTCTTCGGGCTTCTGCGCTCATATGTGATGGATGTCTTTTGTTTGGATGGGGTGTCTACAATTGTAATTGGTCCCTTGGACTGTTTCTCTTTTGGTCTACCAATTTTTATCCTCGTGCTTCTTCTTGCCTTAAAATACATGGAAGGCTCCATCTTCCGCTTTTCTTTTTGCTTTAGAGATGTGCTGAGGGTGGCCAGCACAACTGCTACCTCCCTAGCTAGAATCTCAGGAGATTCTTCCTTCCCTTGCCCTTTTTCCAGACTTCCTGTAGAAAGTCCTGTGCAGACTATTTTCTGGCTTCTTGTAGAAGCAGTTTTCGGGCATCCTGTAGAAGTAGTTTTCGGGCTTCCCGTAGAAATGGCCTTCTGGCTTCTTGTAGAACCAGTTTGCACTGTTTTGGCCTGCTTGGATGGGGGTGCCTTCTCCTTTATTTTTGTTGTGGCTGCCTTGTGTGTGCCCTTGCTTGCTTGGACTTTTTCAGTCCTCTCTGTCCTGATTTGCAATTGTTTCTCCCTTGGTGTCTGTGTCATTTTTCCACCCAAAGTTTTTGCCTTAGTAGCTTGGCCTTTCTCTCATTTCTCTTTTTTTCCTTGCTTTGGTGGTCTGCCTGGGGTTTCCTAACCCTTGGCTTTCTCTTCTGCCTCAATGTGCTCCTTCTCCTCACTGCTGGAGGAAGTGAGTTCCTCGACCAAAATTTGGATATCATCATCCTTAGACATATGGCGAAAAATCTCCCAGGAGATAGGGACAGTATAGGTATGGAGTGCATATTCTACTAGAAGATTGATAAGTCCATGATGGGCTAGCTGATCTGGTGTCCTTTCCTTCAGTTTTATGCCACACTCAATCAATGATTTTAGGAGGAAGTAGGGGATGCTTAACTTTTGTCCTGTGGGTAAATCCATCTTATGCCTGAGTTCAGTTAGCAACCGGAAGTGATAACCGTATATAATACTGAACCGCCCCTCAGAGGTAATATATTTCATAATCTGAAGGCTGACCTCGCTCCAAAATGGCTGTAGGCTGGCTCTCTGGACCCCATTCTTATCCTCTGAAAATTGTTCCTCTGGTAGGAATAATTCCTTTTTGGCCTTTTGGCCCAATTTCCTTTCCTCTTTATCCCAAGGTATCCCCAATGGTAGATCAGTGACTCTACTAATGAGTTGTGGGGTGAGCTTTAGGGTCAACCCTCTGAAATTTATAGTGGTTAGTGTCTTTGATTTAGGCTTCAGGGACCTTAGGAACTCCTCTGTTATCTCATCATCATGACCCTGAATTTTGTCACAGAAGGCCATCCAATTTGCACAGGTAAATAGGTCTGCCACCTCAGGAGCTTCTCACAATTTCTTGGAAAGAAAGGGTTCCTTTCTGATAAACCCTCTTGGCATGGTGAAAAATTCTCTATTTTGGCTTGTGCTTTGATCAAAAGGGGAATTCTGTGTATGGTTTCCTCCTCAAAACGTTGAAGACAGTATCCCTCGGGTTAGTTTGTATCAATTCCCCGGTTACAACGCTATTGCTGCCCAAAACTTGACTATCAAAAGGGAATTGGCTCTTACAGACATGGTGCAGAGCATAATGTTTATCCCCAACCACATAAAAATCACATTTTTTATGCACAGGCTTACTCTACAGTGGTTTTTATCATTTCTACAGGAGGAATTTGCTAACAGGAACCGTGGAGGAGAATTAGACGCAGAACCCACTAAAAAATTCCATGCATTACACAGGAAAACCACTATTCTTGAACCACAGGCAAACTTGCTTTTAATTTCCCTACTCCAGGACGTCGAATTCACCACCTTTCGAAATATCATGCATGGGAATGGTGTATTCAGGCCTACCTCTATTCAAATTGCCAACTTCGACGTAGACAGTCCAGGTTTCTCTGCTATGTCGGGTTTCCTATAGAGCTCCTTCCTGTAAAAAGCTTTTCCGGCTTCTGGAGGACGTCACGGTGCTTCTAAACAAGTCTGGGATGCGGGAGGATGTTGGAATGGGCCGATAAGCTCGGGCTAACAAACTACAGAGGAGGAGGATGCGTACTCTGCTGCAAAACGGTTGCAAGTGCAAATGACAGCAGTTCATCGTGAGTTATTCGGCCGAGGAATTTGAATTACTTTGCAATTCATGGCGTGGGGGTGAGCTATCCAGGCCGATCCGTTAGCCAACGTCACGGCCATCATTCCTCGGCATGTCTCTGACCAACATATCCTTTCTCTGCCATTAACCGCCGCCGTTTCTGCCAAACTTTTGATTCTCCCCGACTGGACACTTCCCACGTGTCGACTGCCCGTCTCTTTGGCATAATCAGGCTCGTTCGAATCCCACAAGGCCATCCGACTAGCTGTGGGTGGCCAGTTGACTAGCCACCAAACTTTTTCAATCCGCACATTTCACAGTCATGAAAATTTCAGAGTATAGTCTATGCAATTTGACGAATAAGGTTAGACACTTACCTATGTGGCCGTGGACGTGTTTTGCAGGCTTCGGGACGTGGAATGGTGGATTTGCTCACTGCTGCTTCATGCACAGGTGCTGGAGCTCCTTTTTCATTGGATGATGTTGTATGCAAGACTTCAGGACCCGACCCTCTGGTTGTAAATGCTGCATGCGACGGCTCCGTCTGATTTGAGCTGCTAGTGTCTCCATAGTATGTGCTCCAGAGGGATCAGCTGCTACAGGATTCTTGTAGGACATCTTGTAGCTGCTTCTCCAACTAGGATGCATGCTGAAACGAACAGGGTTGCATTCACGGACGAAGGGTCCTAATGGAGCCTTGACAAGTAGAGTGTGTGAGCCTCTGCATGCTTGATTTGTCACTTGGAGGAAAAAAAAAAAAATTATCTGAGGAAACAAAACTCTTGTATGATTGTGCAGGAATACATAACCAAATTGTTGCAATGGCAGTGGAAGGAGATGAAACAAGTGGTAGATGGAAGAAAAGGGTGGCTGCATGCCCCATCAATAGATTTCAAGCTTTAAATCCCTCTCCAGAATCGATTCTGGCCTACCCAAAGGCTCTACAGGATGTTTCCTGTAGAAATGCAGGACTTCCTGTAGAAAGTCCTGAAACTTCCTGTAGGAGGTTGAACCTCGACCAGATTGTGTCCAAATCCTAAAAAAAGAGAGTGTCCATGGAGGGAGTGTCTGTGAGTATGCCTGGTAACTTGGTACGGACCCTTGTCCTCGTTTTGGGAGACCTTCTTTTCTGCATTGTATTCCTACAACCTGCAATAATTCTTCAGAGATTAAACCTATTTCTTTTTTTCTTTTTCTCTCTTTTTTTCTTTTTTCTCTTTTTTTTTTTTTTTTTTTTTTTTTTTAGAGAGAGAGAAACAGCGGGAACACCTCCATGAGGTTTTCACCCCTACTATCTGCCTTGGGCGCCTCAGAGAGGCTTTCACCCAAATATCTATTTATTCAAATTCTTTATTTTCTGAGAGACATCAGGGGTGCCTCCATGAGGTTTTCACCCTTACTGTTTTCCCTGGGCGCCTCAAACACTTCTCCTTAATCAATTTGTTGTATATCAGTACATCTTTTATGGCCTGGAGAAGTGGTATTTTCACACACAACTGCTTGAGTTCTCCCAGAAGCTCAATATCCTCTATGTTGGGTTGCGTGGTTACTGTTAGTCGCTCAGGAAAGGGTGGAATGGCCTTGGGTTCACTTTCCTGCTTCTCTTCCTCCTCCTCTAGGGGAGGAGTTTGGCACTTTGGAAGGACCTTCCCAGATCGCAGGTTGATCTCCTGAATATCCATAGCATAGGTAGGGAATGTTGTCTCCCTAGTATATACCTATTGGGCCTGTTCGTTGTTGGGGTTCGAGTTCGGTTGAGCAGGAGGTAATGGTTGTGGTTGAGCCGGTGGTGGAGGAAAAATGGCGGGAGGAGGGTTGTATTGGGGCCTCCACCCCGGTTTAGGTGCATTCCACTGAGGTTGTGGCTAGGCATGTGAGTGAAACGAATGTGAATTAGGTTGAGTATGGTATTGAGATGGATAAGACCATGGAGGAGGTGCGGACCTTGAAGGATGAGCAGGGGGCCCCAAGAAGGTATATGAGCAGATTGGTTGGGGTTATAATAAGCTTAGGATGTCCCTTGCATCCCTTGCTAGTAAGGTTTGGGCCCATGTGGCCTCCTTTGGTTGAGGAAGTAGAGAGGTTCAATAGCTGCCTCAGTCCCTAGGTACATGGCTTTAAATTCGGGCAAGGTAGGGCATTGGTTGGTGGGGTGGTCTTCCTCACAAATGAAACATACCTCTACTGAGTGCAATGGACACTCATTCTTAGGGTGCTTCCTCATGCATCTGGGAAAAAAATGGTGAAAGCCCTCTCAATTTCTTCTTTCTTTTGCTGAATTCGAAAGGTATCAAGTTGCATGGCAATAGTCTGTCTCATCTCACTTTTGAGGTCTTCCATCTGATTAGAAAACTCATGCTTGGAGAAGGTGGTACTAATTGAAAGTGGATTCCCCCTACCTCTCTTCCAGGCTGCCCTAGAATGGTTTCTAAACACAGCCTTTATGTCCTCATAAGGTAGTTGGTAGATGTCCCCTCCAGCCAGCATGTGAAGGGCATCTAGAAGGCCTTTAGGGACTCCTTAGAGCAGAACCAACTTTAGAGATTCCAGGTCAAGTGTGCACCTGGCTTGTTTATAACTAAGTTGGAACCTTTCCTCGTAATCTTCTAAAGACTCATCACTTCCCATGGTCATCCAAAAGATCTCTCCCTTGGTTTCCTTGGACCTACAGTATTCCGAGTATTTGGTGTTAAAAGCTTGCTTCATCTGAGCCCAAGTGGTGATACTGTTTCCAGGTAACCCCATGAACCAGTATAATGCTGCATCCTTGAGGGTAGAGGGAAAGAGTTTCAACTTTTGTTCGTCCTCAGCATAGTCGTAAGTTCGACAAAGGACAACAAACCCAAACATGAAGGTATCAGGGTCTTCAGTAGTCAATCCATGGAAGTGAGGTAAAGCTGAGGGACTTATGCTTTTCATTTTCATGTCCCCATTGGTCTCTCGAATGGGGAAGGTACCTTCTATTCTCTCATCTTCTCTTCTACCATTTCGTTTTTCATCCATGGCCTCAGACGGAACATTCTCTAGCTCTTATTCTGTTATAGGATCTTCGTATATCTCAGGAGGTTCACCTATAGGTTCTTCTGGCTCATTGTTACCAAAGAAGAGAGAAGGTTGACTCAGTGATGTGGTGGGGGTGTTGGGTAGGAATTTTCTGGTTTTATCTTTGTTCCTACGAGGCATGAAATGGAAAGATTTTTGGTTGCTTTTTCTTTTTCTACTTGTACCTGCAAACCTGAAATAGATTGAACTGCAACTAACTATCTTGCTGAAATGAAAATGCAGAATTGAAATGAAAACAGGAAAGGACTAATCTATTTTGCTGGAATGAAATGCTAAGCTACGCTTGTAGAATTGAAATGATAATCTATGCTTGTAGAATTAAAATTGTGGAATTGAAATGCTAATCTATGAAAGCAGAAAATGTCTACTCTACTTTTGCGGAAATGAAATTGCAGAATGGAAATGAAATAAACTACGTAGCAGAAGGTTGTATTAGAAAATAGAATAAAAGCAGGAATCACAAATACTCTGACGCTTCCTTGGCAATGACGCCAAAAAGAGTGGTGGGCTCTAGTATTGGAGCAATAATGCTGCAACTCCTGGGGCTCCCTTCTTTACTTTTATCAACCCAGCAGTTCGTAACAAACTTGGAAGCGACAGTGCTGTATGCACAAGTACTAGCTCTTACCGCAATTGTCACCTAGTCAGCTGGCACAAGTCTGCCAGGGGCTCAGGCCAACTTCTATGAACTCTGAGAAGAATCTTGTTAACTAATGGATGGAAGCTAACTTGAAGGAAACTAATCTGCTTGCGAAAAGAAAATGAAAAGCTGAAAGAAAACGCAAACCCTAGCAAACCCTAATCTAACCAGCTAGTCCTACTGATGCGAAAAAGAGGATGTAGGCTACTGAAGGAGATGCCATTACTTCTAGGGAGGTAAATTACATGTGTCTAAACTACTCCTATCTGAAGAAAACATCTTTTTGTATTTTTGAATAAATTGTCAGAATTATCATGCATAGGTTTTCACTGTTCTTGACTGTGCAGAGGTGGATCGGCAAGAGGAAATGCTTGGAAGAGGACAGGAAGGTTCATAGAGGGCCTAAGGGGTCCCTAACACCCTTCCAGAGAATTTCACAGAGTTTCGCTATCAAGAAACCTCATTTGTGAGCTTCTACAGGAAGTCTGCACAGGTTCTACAGGATGTTCTGGAATTTCTACAGGATGTTCAAAAATGGGATTTTTGATGATGGATGGGTGAAGAAAGACGAAGGAGTGGGTATGGAGGTAGGATATGGGTTTGAGGTGATCCAACGACTGGTGGATGGAGTTGAGAGAAGATGTAGATGGCATAATTTGTTCAAAGAGGGATGAAGCAATGTTTGCACAAAAAGGCAGGGTTATGTGGACAAAATGACAAACATGAGGCAAGAAACCAAGTTATGGGATGGAACAGATGGGTTTGATGAAGTTTGGGTGGATGAAGAAGTGGCACAATTGCTCTACAATTTATATTTCCAACTGAACCAATAAAGGCTAGCAAGAAATTAAAGACTTGCAAGAAATTAAAGACCTAGTTATGCCAACCTAATCTGATCTAGCTAACAGTAAAGTGAATGAACAGAAGCTTTATTTACAAGGAAACCATGTATATTAACTATGCAATGAAGCATTCAAAGATATAAAATGTAACCGACTTCTGGAAACGAAAATCGTACACTAGTGATTGCATGGCAAAGCAAAAATAGTGTTTTTGTTTGGGATCCCAGCCCCTGATCCTATGAGGGAGATGTGAAATCAAAGGTGCTCGTTGGCCTTTTTCTGAAGCTTTTTCCCTGTTGATATCCTACCAACTTAATCTGAACATCAAAAGCTTTTCTAACCATCAACAGTGACCTAGTTAATCAGCACAATTTAATCTACCTAACAGAAATGATTTTGCGAATGCATAAAGGAGAAATAACGATACATAAAGGAGAAATAACGATACATAAAGGAGGAATTGGCTCTTAAGTTGGGCCCAACCCTAGAGCTATGGCTCCTATAAAGAACTCAGAGCCGATGCCAAATAGAACTGCTTGTCATTATCAAAAAATAGTCATCACCAGAAAGTTATACCACGGTGGCTACAAGAAAACGAGCTAAAAGTGATAGCACTATAGTGCAAAAAATACAACAATTCCAAAAGTAAACTACGAAGGCTGAGGCCTTCTTATTTATACGTTACGAGGGGCCTAGCAGGCCTCCTAAATTCAAGGGACTCGGCTGTCCCAACTACTAGTAGATAGTCACTCTTCCCAAATCTGCTTGGCTACCTTTAGGATCTATTTTGGTGGCCTGTGAGCTCGGAGTTGAGGGTGGAGATCTCGAGGAAGGGCCATTTAATGTCAGAGACAACCCCTCTACGAATCCTCACCTCAAGCTTGGCTGCCAACTAGCCCATGATTGCTTGGCTTTGCTCCAACATTTGTCCAAAAAACATGAAATAACCACGTATTAGCCTCCTAGGTAGAGTGACCACCCTTATTCGTTCAAATAACATAAAAATACTGAAAAACATGCATAATCTATGAAGAATGGAGGATTAAACAAGGACAATTAGGCAAAATGAGCCCAATAAGTTACCCAATTCGGAGCTCATCAGGGACAAATAAAGGTTGTCTTGTGTTGATCTTATGGACGGATAGTAATTTGATTATAACTAGAGAATCCGTCCATGAAAAAAAATTGCATTATCCGCACATTCATCAATAATTTGATCAATAAAGGGCGTGGGGTGATTGTCTTTCAGACAAGCCTTATTAGGTCCTTAAAGTCAATGCATACTTGAATCGTTCCTTGCTTTTTTTCTACAGGGATTGGATTAAAGACCCACTCATTTAAAGGAACGTAGTATATGAAACCCGCCTTTAGTAGCTTGTTGACTTCAGCTTTCATAACTCCTTCTTTTATAGGATTAACTGGTTTAAAGTTTTTGACAAATAGGTTTAACATTTTCTTATGTCTTGATCTCATGCTGGACTATAGATGGATCTATTCCAAGAATTTCCTCATAAGACCAAACGAACACATCACGAAACTCTTTGAAGATATTGGTATAAGTTCGAATTGTAGGTTTTAACCCCGTACAAAAATTACTTGCATACGAATTCTAAATCACAGCAAAAATAAAAGTGTGAGAGCATAACACATAAAACACATATACACGGAGATTTCCCATTGGATCCCAAAACCGGGACTACCAGCTTGATTTTCCATTATGTTCCTTTCAATGTTACAATACATATTTATACATGCCGAAGCATCCAATACCATGGACCAAAAACCATCGCATCCAAAACCATGGACCGAAAAACATAGCGTCCAAAAAACATGTGCGAAAATCATGCACAAAACCATAAGTGGGTCCACCCAACCTAACATAGGGTCCAAAACCAAAATTTTCCGGGGCGCTTCCCCGGACCCCATAAAGTGGGGTTACGGGTACCCCTCAAACCCCTTGTTAACTATGTCGAAAGAATATAACACAACCCAACAATCTCCCACTTGTTGTTTTCTTTCCACTGGGGGGCATAGGAGAGCTTAGTCATTTTTCCAGCCCTGAAACACCCATTGTTTCTCTACACCAAGAGCACTTCTCAGAGCTAACAGATTTTGTCAATGCATCTGCAGTATTCTTCAAAGTGTCCACCTTTACCAGCAACACCTTTTTGTCTTCTATGATATCCCTCACAAAGTGACACTGAACATCAATGTGCTTTGTCTTTGAATGATAAGCAGGGTTCTTTGCAACGAAAATTGTACTTTGGTTGTCACAGTCTATCCTTATAACTCCCTGTACTAACCCCATACTTGAACACAATCTTTGCAACCAAACTACTTCCTTGCTTGCATGAGTGGCTGCCATGTATTCTGCCTCTATAGTTGATAGTGCCACTACAGATTGTTTCTTACT
>APFE030691764.1:2418-18552 GCA_000404065.3 Pinus taeda | reverse complement strand
ACTGCACCTCCAAATAGGTTAAACACATACCCACTTGTAGATCTTCTCTGATCCAAATCTCCAGCCTAGTCTGCATCAACAAAGCCACGAATATCCAACATTCTGTCAAATCCTAGTCTTCCTTCGTAGCACAAACCATAATCACTAGTGCCACGCAAATACCTGAAAACCCGCTTCACTACTGTCCAGTGCTTCTTCCCTGGTTTTGACATAAACCTGCTCAATACTCCCACTGCATGTGCAATGTCTGGTCTAGTACAGACCATTACATACATCAAGCTATCGACTGCACTTGCATATGGAACATGGTGTTGGATACCTATACCAATAGGTTTCATATTTCATGATTGGCAAATTCAAGTGCCAAATATGCTCTGCTTTGCCGCTACAAAGATCCCATATTTGCAAGGAAAGACAAGGTGTGTACATGCCTTCATGCCTATTAAAATTTTGATGGATGACCCAACAGTCTAATCTGGATCATGCCATGTTTTCAATTTCTGTTGTAGAATAGAGCAAGAAATCTATCCAAACTGTTTAATCTTGGCAGATCAGTAGTTAGGCAGAGAAACTAAGGTTCCCAACTGCTTAATCTGGGGCCTTGGAAGAAATAAGGGTAGTGCTAGATAGGAAATAAAAAAAAAAGGCCAATGGAAAAGAAAGGGCACATAAGGGGTTTGCAAGTCCAAGTGCACCCTCCAAGAAGAAACAAAAAATGCTAGGCAAATTAGTTGGGTAGGTAGATGGGGTTGCAGAAGTGGTGTTCCTTCCAAGCTGAAATTTGCAAACCAGAAACAAGGAAAGAAACACAATGGAGCATGTCTAACTTCCCTTTTTCCCTTTGTTTATCACTCATTACTAACCTCCCTTCACAAGATATGTTTGTGAAAAAGATTCAAGGTGTTATGATGGTTCTCATAGGTTTTCAGAAGCCACATTTCTTGTGTAAAGTTCTTTTCATTTTAATCTACTCTTTGAACTAAGTTGTTTCCAAGAAAACTTAGCAATAGCACTCTCCATTCACCATCCCCCTCCATATTGACCTCTAATTTGTATTATTTAGCTCCCTATGTTACCCTCTCCCTACTATTGTAAACACCATGGTGTATAAACCCCAAGCAATGTAGAAATACCCCCTCCTTGGCATTATAGCCATATGGTTCACTACTAGGAAATTGGATTAACATTTGGTTAAGCTCAAAAACCCAAGCCCAACCTCTTATCTCCATAAGAACTCATTTGCCTAGCCAAATCTCCATTTTTGCCCAAAAAACCCTTGAAAAACCCTTTTTGTATCCTTATACCCACTCAAAGGTAGAAATATGGTGAAACCCACTTTCCCCGCCTTATCCTAAGGTCGGGAGTCATTTTTGTGCCTTTACATGAGATTTCATTGAAAACCCGCCTATCCTAAGTTTCTATCATGTGCGCGTTTATGCAAAAACTACATAAAAACCCTCTTTGTCTAAAGTTTTGAAATAATCCGCGGATGTGCGAAAATTTCATTAAAAACCTTTGTTTTCGCCCCTTTTCCAAAGTTTTCGGCAATATTTGATTTAACAAAGGAAAAACATTGAAAAACTATTGAAATTTGTCAAAAACCCAGAGGGTCCCGCCAGGCGCAATTACCAACAAAAATTAATTTTTAAAACCCCGCCCGTTGACCATATCTTCTGTGCGGCTTGCTGGCCCGATAGCCATCCGATCAAGCTCTTCCAGATCGACGGTCGTCGTGGATTTCGGAGGGGCCCTGACGTCCGACAGATATCGTCCGATATCTGTCAGACGATGATGTCACGCGGATCCATGCGTCGCCCCCATGTTCCATCGGAGCCCCCTATGACAGATTCCTTGCCGTATAGGAGGGGGCCCAATATGATGCCATCTGTCCGCCTATGTCAGCGTCCCTTTGTCATTTATGTCAGCGCCACGACCGCACGCCCTGTCCACCATTCGTCCACCTGGCCGCCAGCTCACCGCCCCCGTGGATCGGTCTTAGGCCGCCACGTCACTTGATGACGTCCTTCTGACGTCATCCAACCCAGACCCACTTGCTGACGTCATGCTGACGTCATTTATAAAAAGGCGCCAATGATCCAAAAACTATATTTTGTCAAAATTCTCGCGTTTTTTCACTTTTTCGCAAAAAACGTCGTTGTTCCTCTGCATGCATTTTTACGACGAAAACTCTACCAATTGGCTCGAAGGACCAGCAGATCATTAGCTCGCCTACCCACCAGCTAGTCCAACCGGAGCTGTCCATTTAAACAGGTATTTGTCCATAAAAACCTCTCTGCAACCTGGTTTTTTCTGTGAATACTAAGAACACCTTAAAACACAGAAAAGCGCCTAAATTCACCATAAAGCTACTTAAACCCAGCTCCCTTTTGGAAAATTAATGGTCGAATTTCACCAGCTGAGCCATTCAGACGGCCATTTTTAGTGAAAAACCCTTCTCCATTCGCGCAGTCGTGAACCGGAAACCATAACTTGCTTTCAATTATCAAGAAAGGTCTACTAAACACTGTAAATTTCTTTCTCAAGGAGTCAAACAGTATTCCAATTGCTATGGACTTACCCTGCTACCCTGCATTCCTCAAATTTTCCTTTCACAGGCAGTGCTTTTCTTATTTATCAAGCAGTATCCAAACAAACATGGAGACTCCAGCGGCACCAGTAGCACTAAATGTTGCTCCCCTAAATGCCCCCCAGAGAGATCTGGAATGGCAGGATTTGGCAGACCTAGACTACCAAATTTCTGAGGACTCCTTATCAAAATGCAAGTTCCACATTCATCTATTGAACAAGCTCAAAGCCAGACATAAGGATGGAACAGACATTCTAGGCATTTGGGATTCCTTCCTCCCAATTTTCAAGCTCCCCCAGGTCAACCAGTTCCCTGACCTGATTCACCTATGTGCTGTCTGCTATGACCCCATGCAGCGAGCTGTGCTTGACCCTACAGGTGCAGTAGCATTCTACATGACCCCTGAGGCCATCAGGGAAATGCTGCAGTTCAAGACCCAGAAGAAATTGGTCCCCTTGTCCCTAAGGGACTTGATAAACCAAGGAGCCAAGATATTAACAGATGCACAGATCCTGAAGCTAAATCAACTGTTCATTACAAACTCTGACACAGTGCTGCACCCTCCCATTTTTTATGGCTACCTCAATCAACTGGGTGTAGTCCTTGCATACATGATTAGCTCAGTTTTTGGGTACAAGTCACTAGAATTTATTGAGGAAACTATACTTGTAATGATGACAATGTTTTCCCTGGGCAAGACTCCTATCTGTTATGATTATGCTACATACATTTCAGACAAGATGCATGAGCAATTTTTGAACTTGTCCAGAGAAAGGGTGTTCAGATACACCTTCTACATTTACCACCTCATCCTGTACTACCAACATGAGAAGTTCTCCTTTGAGATCAAGAGAACTGATGCAGCAGGCAATCCAAGGTCAGTAGTGTACTGGACCTCAGTGTTTCACCTCAGCACATACTCTCCATATACATACTCGGAGTTCATAGACCTCTTCATCCATCCAGCCATGTCTTTATTCTTAACCTCACACCCTCCAAGACTGACTGATGAGATGCAGAGGATTCTGCAGCTATCCATG
Source organism: Pinus taeda (assembly GCA_000404065.3). Taxonomy (NCBI): domain Eukaryota; kingdom Viridiplantae; phylum Streptophyta; class Pinopsida; order Pinales; family Pinaceae; genus Pinus; species Pinus taeda. The sequence goes on along the minus strand of APFE030691764.1, from coordinate 14,925 downwards.
GCATACAACATAGGGGATTGGTACTTCTACCAACACTATACTGTAATCAGAATATATGGGTGTGAGTTGCGCCCATACAGATTGCCCAGGTATGTGCCTATGAGACTGTTTGCCTTAGAATACTTCAGGCAATTTGGCAATGCCGATATGGTGCACTTTGCAGGCAAGGGCAAGAAGGCACAACTAAAAGTAAGAAATCAATTAGGCCACTTTGTCTTAAACAAAAGGGAAGGCTGGAAAGAAGCTGACAGGAAGCTAGAAGGCCTTGGCCTAAAGCAAAGCTTCCTTTGGAAGCCTTATGACCCTAACATGTCCATATCTTTAAGAAGGCAGAAATACAAGCTCTCCAACTATGAACATGTGAGCATGCCCTATATTGAAAGACATGCCAATCAACCAAAATGGAGAAGGAACACACTAGAAGAGCCAATTACTCAGGAAGAATTAGTTGAAAGGGCCAGAAAGCATTTATTGAAAATGGCTGACTTAGAATCTCCTTCTCAGGTACTTACTCTGCCAAAGCCTCAAGCAGGAGCAGCTGCTTCATCTTCTACAACACATCAAGGGGCAATGCAAACCACAGACCAAGATTAAAGCAAGGGCAAGGAGAAGGTTATGGAAGAGCCACAAGCAGAACACGGTCAAGAGCAGCCACCCCAACAGGAACAGTAGCAAAAGGACCAACAGGGTCAGGGGAAACAAACAACAGAGGCCCCAATGGCCACCCAAGAGCAGCCAGTGCAAATGGCACCCCCAAGGCAGGATTCAAGGATTGACTCTTCCATCCTCCAGACCCCTCAAAGGGAGCATGTAAGCAGAAAAAGAGATAGGGAAACTCCCCTTACCTCATCACCAGAGAAGAGACAAAGGCTGAATCCCTTCTCTGATGAAGAAATGCCCAGCATGGAAGCCTCAGCCAGCTCCTTCCAACAGGAGCAAGACAAGGCAGCTTTAGGAGAAGTGAGCTCCTCAGGACAGAGGAAGGGAGGAGAAATAAGCATTAAGCAGTAGTTCAAAGATATCAAGAGAAGAAGTGAACCAATAAAGATTCAACTCTATAATCACCTGCTGAACATGGCTCCTACAAACCAACAAAGGCTCATGTCTGCATTTGATGCACGTGAGGGGAAAATGGTCATGAGCCACTTCACACCAACATTGCAGCAACCACAATCAGCTGCAGACTACATCGGGACCAATTTGGAGGTCCTATCAAAAGACATCCACCCAATGGATCAAATAGAGCTCCATAAACAGACGGGTGAGATGGTCTTTGCCACATTGGCTGACAAGACCCTGGTCAACTACAGGCTGCAAAATAGCCTGAACAATACTGCTGCACAGCTTGAGCTAGAAAGGACTTCCTCTCAAGCTAAGGACAACAAGATCAAAGCCCTGAAAGAGATTATAATAGAGTTTGGGCATGATCCCAAAGATGTTAAGGCTGTGCAAGAAGTCCTCAGGCTAAGGGATGTTGATATGGCAGCATTAAAAAAGAAGTTGAAAATCCCTCCAACTCTTCACCCACAAACATAAGAGGTTGCCCAGCAGAGGCAGGAAAAGGATGCAGCTTCTCTACTAATGACACTATACAAAGAGCTCATCCAGACTCAGGAAAAGCTGCAGGAGTCAGAGGCCACATTAGAAGCAGCATTGCAGCAAAAGGAGGCAGGGCAAACCTCACACCCACCTCCAGAAACAATAAATCTTGAGGAAACCCCTCAAGACACTGCCCCTCCCAGCCAACAAGTGCAGCAAGCAGCCCCAGACACTTCAGCACCAACTACCTCAGCACCAACAACAGAGCAGGTTGAAATCCTGGACATGCAGAAGCTGAGGAAAGAAATTCAAGTCTTGGAGTCCCAGATGTCTGAGCTGAGCCAAGCCCAGGACAATCTGGCAAAAATAAATGAAAAATATGACAAATCAAAGCAGAATGTGGCTGAGAGAGAGAGGGAGGTTAAGGCCCTCAAGAAAATGATTGCTGAGCTAGAAAAAGAGCTCTCACTGGACAAAGTTACATCAGAGCTTAAAAGAGTCATCTGGGGCAATATTGGCTAGTCTATAACAGACCAGTGGGAGTATATTTAGGCCATACACGAGCAAATAGCGCTCATTGGAAGAGCACGCAAAGAGATACAAAGGGCAAGGGCATCTCTAGGCAGTATGCCTGAGATTGCCACTAGGATGATAGACGTGCTAAACTACAGGACAAGCTCCCAGCTGATAAAAATGTGAATTGGAAAGAGGACAGAGACCATCTCACTAATCAGAAGAGTCCTAACATTAAGAAACCTGATTTAGACCCTGGAAAGAAGAACCCAGGACATGCAAGCAGATATTAATAAATTCCAGAACAGGTTTAGGGCATTACAGGACAGGGGGCTTCCTAGCCCATTGGATCCATCAGGGAAGTTACTCTCACATGAGAAATATGCTAAGAGAGTAAATAATTTTGCAGCAACTCAGATTTCAGAGGCAGCCAGTGCATCAACAGAAGTAGGACCAGTAACAGGGCAGATCCTCTTTAATAGAGTAGAAAATTTATTTTTTATTAGGAGTGAAATTACACATTTATTTGATGAGCCCCCTCATTTTTATAAATATACAGAGGCTGATGAGACCATGGGGTCAATTTTGAAACATCAGTTGCCTTCATCAGATGTATGGGAAGAGTTGATACGATTACTATTAAACCAAAGTCAGTAACTGTGATTTTTCGCCTTTGAAAATATTTTTTGAATCTCATACACAGCAGGACAAAGACACATCAGCAGGTATGTAGAAAGAGGCTGAGCCAACTCAGCACAGGTATTCGGCCACCACAGCAGCATCAGCAGTCACAGGTGACAGGGCCGAGAAGACACAGGAAGTTACAGCTGCACAGACACGTCATTCAGCAGTTATATCAAAGCGCTCAACTGACTCCGTGGGCCCCTAAGGTCAAGATTGTTCTGACAGGAGTTAAGAGCCTTTATAGTTCATTAAAGATTGCAATAACTTTTCATCTGTAATCTCTGAATGAGTTGGTGGAGATATTTTCCCTCTCATCAATGCCTGAGAGATTTTGTAAATAGACTTCTATATATTCCCCCTCGCCTTTGTTAGCAGGGGTTGGACTCTGGATGTAAGAAATCTCTTGATATCTATTCTGTTCCTCTACTATTGTAAATCTTCAGAGAACTGATACAAAGGATGATGGGATTTCTAAAGCTTTGTGTCTCTTGATGTCTTGCTGGTGTATGGCTGAATGTTGCAGGATTCCTGCGTTTTTTATGGCTCAATAAGTTTTCTTGTTACTCTCTGTTATATGTTTGTTATCTTTCATATATCATTCACATTTTCCATGTTTCAAATATCTAATAGCAAGGAAAAAGAATAGTCTCAGGATTTAATCACAGATTACCCTGAACTCAGTCTAAGCTATTATAAATGTTTTCTTCAGTTATGGTAATGAAAGTGTAATTCTTAAATGCTACCTTTCACACTATATTAGCACAGTGATCTATTGTCTCAGGAATTCAGGTATTGCTCCTAAGTAATAGGTCCCTTTCTCACATCCCAGCTCAGTGAAGAATTCTTAACTGCTCTTCATTGGTTGATTCACACTTCACCCTCACAATTTACAGTTTGTTTTATGAGATATATAAAGGCCCTGTAATTCCAGCTGCACTAAACCAGGATCTCAAGGAAACAACAGCTACAGACCCCATTGCCCAATGGATTAATTTACCTGCAGAGAACATTTCAAAATTATCAGAAAACATCCTCCCAACCGAACAAAAAACAAATAAACCTTTACTTCATAACTAGCCTAAAACTCCATAAAAACAGTGACAAACCTTACAGAGAGAGCCCTCTTTGATTACAGCTGGGCTAGAAGCTGTAATCCAAAGATTGGTTAGTAGTTACCCCGGCCGTATTCCCTTGGGAGTCATAGGGAACAACCTGGGTGTTAACATTCCTGATGACGAAAATGCTGATATGTTCGAGATCAGAATGTGGTATTCATAATCAGTGCAGCAACCCAGCCTTTTCCACACCACATAGCCATTTCGGCGGCTCTAACATTATCATTGTCCCCTCAGTATTCTGCTTCATTAGAGTCATGGTCTCTAGATGAGGGACCTTCTCATGGTCAGCAAGGTCCTAGTCTTCGAACTTCATGGTTGGCACGCGGCCCAAGTTTGTGCCTTCAAACACGATGCCATCTACGAGGAATGGGGTCTCGAGTGAACTCTTCATTTCATCCAAATCCTTCGATACTTTTGTTTTCCCTTTTTGTGGAGGGACATATGTGAACAATTTTGTTGTAGAGCGTAATGGCTGGAGATCCTCCTCCATATCTTCGTCTTCTTCTTCTACGGCGATCAGGGTCTGCAATTCTTCTTCTTCCTCATTTGTTTCTATTGTGAGTGCTTTCCCCTTCTCTTCCATGGTTAGTTTGTTGTGCCACATATTCCTCGGGGACACTGGACCCATTTCCTATTTATCCTTCTTGGGCCTCGATGTTCGCGGTGATTTCGGGCTTTCTGTCACCACCCTGGCGCCTTTTGGAGCATACTCCACCATTTGGGTCTGCGCTACATCGCCGACGCTTACCTCTTCAATTCCGAAACCATCCTTAGTGGTTGTAATCATATCTAGGCTGTATGTTATCTCTCGCGAACTTAGGGTCTCAAATATCGCTCGGCTCTCAATGCTCAGTGCTCCGCTCAAGCACTCAATTCTAAAATGACCAAGTGTTGTTCGTTGGCTAGTCCTTTGTGTTTTATAGCACCTTTTGAATTTGAATTTGACCGTTGCCCCCAATTTCGGCCCATTAATGCTTTCTTGGTGGCGGATTTTCCAAAATCTTTCCCATAAGTCGCATCTTAAATGCCCGTCACTAACTCCATTAGGCCTCAAATCGAACATCCCATTGTGAATAGTGACAACAATGGTCACTTTCCGGCCAATCTACGTGGTAGCGCAGTACTCTATGCACGGTCATGGACCATGTGATGCTCTGCTTCTATGCACATCCCCAATATCGCGCAGCTCCCAAGCAGAATACTTTGTAGTCCTGCACTCACTTTCACCTACCTGGAGCGCTAAGAATGTTATTCCTATGGCTAGTCAGGTGGTCGCAGCACCCATGTGGGGCTCCATCCCATCTTCCATCATGGTTCATGGAGAATCCCCATCTTCCATTGTGGTGATCGACACTACACATTTTACTACTTGCAACATGCTACCCTGGTCACTTCATTTGGCGACATGCGATCCAAGCCATGGTAGTAGACCTACCAATTCACGGAGATAGTCCTCCAACTTGTTAGTACGATTGTACGCATCTTGCCTTACCATTCTTGGTTTTTCGACGAGAAATGCTTCCTTTATTTCATCTTCCAGCTTCTTGGCCTTCGCATCCATCAAAACGCTTTTCTTCCTTAGCCATACCGGATCTTCTTCAAGTTTGCGAACTCTAAGGTTTCCCCATTGGAATTCTTCCTCAAGTCTTATGTGTTCTGTTTCTCATGGTTGTGTGATTCCTTCATTCCGTGCTTCATGGACTGTCGTACCTATGGGTGCTGCTATTTGTGGATTAGGTTTTGCATGCTTCCTAGGGATTATAGCCCCTGCTTCATACTTCAGCTTCGGAAGCGCTCTCGCAGTCAGGGCTTTGTAGATGGTTCTATAAGCCCATACAACCACTGGTATGCACAGGTCCCAGTCGGTGTGTCACACATGGTGGACCCTGTTCAGCACTTCGCACACCTTGTCAAAGGCTTCCTCATGTATGATTTTTGGTGCGCTAGGTCTTATCATACTTCTTCGTTGGTGCACTTGTCTTTCCTGCTTCTGCTTGTTGTTGTTGTTTCCTATTGTGAGAGTGGTGTGCATTCGTGCAGGCTACGTACCATATGCCTGTACCCATCTGGAAAGGTGGGCACACACGGTGTTTCATCCATCATGCCTGATTTCCATTCGCATCTAAAGCCTACCAAATCATACGTGCATCATATTTCTGCATTCACGCGAGCTCTCAATACTTCTTTGATGTGTAACCCACCACCTTGTATTCATAGAGCGCAATGCCCATTTCAGAGCATCAAATCACTACTGTTCTGGCACTACGCTTTCAAATTTTTTCAGGAATTCATCCACCGCTATCAACCCGTCATACATAGGTAGATCCCTTACCTCTATTTTCATGCAACGTAGTGATCTTACCATCATGTTGAAATTGGGTGTGGTTACCTCGTGTACCCGGTTTTTCCATCGTTATGTTTCCTCATCCAAATTTGATGTGCAGGAGCTTTCGCGCTCCCACCACATCTTGCCATCAGGTGTAGGATTTACCCAGTCCTATTCCCAAGCAGTTACCTTGTAGATACATTCAAGCTCGTTGTCGCGTACTAGCTCTGTGTAGCGCGATCCTTCTTCAGGGTCTAAAGGTACCACTACGCGTAGTGAATTTTTTTCTCAAAAATCATTTTGCGCTTCTTTAGATTTATCACTTTGTTCATAACAGTGGTGTTTCGAGAGATTTCATTGTCTATTGATAAACGCTTAAACCCCTAGACTAGTAGCTAAGTATAGAACAATAGTGCAAAGCATTCTCTACTTTTTCTATAACCAATAGATTAAATAAGACAGTAAAGAAGCCTACCTGAATCTTTCACTTACTCCTTATCTCCCTTGACCAATTCTGTCGCTCCTTTCCGTACTTAATCTGCTTGAAAAGTACCTACACACAAACAGAAGACAAAAAATGATCAAAGCATATGATAATGATCTATTGATTAAACATAAAATGGAATCAAGTGCATAACACACATATGAAAGCTTCGACTTTGAATAGAAGTAAGTTTGAATTCACCAAAGCTTCATTTTATTGGTCAGAATGTCTTTATACTCTCTGTTAAATCTCTATTGAAAGGTCACCCCCTTATTCACCCCCTTATTTTGTCACCCCCTTATTTGGTATCAGCGCCATACCCCGTTCCTTGGATTAAATACATTCTATAGACAGAGCTTGAAGTTAGCCAGGAAGCCTTTGAAAAGCATCTTGTCTTACAAATGCTAAGTAGATAAACACTACTTCAGTCAATCTCTGGAATAGAATTGTAACAGTTCAACATGGCCAAATTCTTGAGGTCTTTCTCAACCATCAATGAGAAATCTGTGTCTCAGATAGAGAATAGATCCCTTGAGACAGATTTAGAAGAACATGAAAAGGTAGAAGACCTTGAAAACTGGAATCCGCCTGCATTAGATACAAAAGAAATTTATCGAGTCCTGATGATGTTCAAATTAACAAAGAAGGCCTACTTTAAAGAAGTTGAACTGAAAGTCAGAATCAAAGGTCCATATGTACAAATCACAGGCTTAAATTTGTTTTCAGAAGATGAAATCAGAAAGTTCAGAAAATGGGCCGCTAAAAAGAAATTTCACTATTTACACTTTGGAGGAATTAGAATTGGCTTGGCCCCATTGGTTCATCGTGGTCTAAACACTGCATGTATAGCAGAACTTTTTGATACAAGGCACAATTCGTATGGTCATGCCCGAATAGGAACCATACAAGGGAATCTTTCCTCAAGATGCCAGTATGGAACAATCTACCCTGATTATGCAATCAGTCTAACAAATGTCGATCTCAAATATTGTTGGAAAGTTTTGATAGGAGTGCAAGGTCTATCTATGGTTGATGATAGTGAATATTTGTCTATAATAGTTCAGACCTCTTTTCAGTTAACAAAGACAGTACATCCTAAGCTAAAACAACCAGTGTTAAAGGATTGTGTTGCAGTAGGAATAGGCAATGCACAGATTGAAGGAGGTCGTTATGATAAAGAAGTTTTGCCCAGTGACTGGTACATTCAATATGAGTCTCTGACAGCAAATAGTTCAAACAAATTGGTCAAAAGAATGTATCTTTCTGATGATTGTGTTAAAATCATGCCTAACTCATCCACAATACCCAGGCCAATATCTTTGCCAGAGAAACATGTGTTACTAGTAGAAAAAGAACCAATCCCTGTCAGTGGAAGAAGATCTTTTTATCATCATATCCCTATACCAGAGGAGCCTAGTTCTTCCACCAGTACACCACTGTCTGCAAATCAGCTGTACATACCAGAAGAAAAGCCGTTTCTTGCTGTAAATAAGATGTTTAGAACACATGTAAATACTTTCCTGCCAGTAGAAGAATTTCAGTATGCAAATAGGAGATTTGTGAAAGGAGGAAAATGGCCTCCCAAAACAAAGTTTTGTACTTCTTCATCCAGTTCTAGACAGCCACACACTAGAGCTGATTGTGCCCCATTGCTAGAACATAATTCACAGAATCTGAATGATCTCGACCAAGTATATCAGATAGGAAACTATATAACCACTTGGTGTTCTCATGCCGAAGATGTTTTAGATGATTTAGGTGTACAAGCTGATCTAATAAATTCCAATTTGAAGTTGCTATATGATGAGCAACAGAAAAAGAAGCAAGAAAAGGAAGAAAGGAGAAGAAGGAAATAGAAGAAAAAGGCCAAAGAAACTCCAAAATTTCATATAGATATTTGCACCTAACTATTGGGATCTAGAAGAAGAAGAAGAGGAAGCAAAAGAAAGAACCTTTCTAGAAGAATGTACTTCTAAAGACACTGGAAAGTTAACCAGTGAGTCTAAGACGTTCAGAGCAGATAAACCTTTTTAATCTAAGAAGGAAGTAATGACCTTAGAAAAAGTTGCCTCTAAATTCCCATCTTTCATTTTTCCATCTATACATAATCAGAATAAGGCACATATTTTGAAATAATTAAATAAATATCCTAGAATTGAAGAAGACTTGTATGCAACGAATACCAGTGGCTATGTTCTAGATTTAGATAATTCTTCAAACCCTGGAGAATCAATCAGAATCTGGATATGAGAATTATATCAAATGCAGGTTACTACAAAATTGGATAATATATCCATCATGGTCCTAGGAGAAAAAAGAATGACTGGAATAGTCTATGATTGGTGGATGGGACCATCTGAAGAAGAAAGAAGAGTCGTCATGGAAGTTGGTTTGTCTACCTTAGAACTGTTATTGAAAACATAGTTCGTGCCAGAACCAGTAGACGAGAAAAAGCAAATTATAACTGATCTTAGCAGAATGGAATTAAAAGATCTAAAATATCTTGATCAATTTAGCAAAGATTTCATGGCTAAGGTATTTAAAGCTAATCTCTCTAATGACGTGGCTCAGAATATTTCATTTATGTCAAAATTACCAGCCTTTCAGAAAATATAAATTTTTGAAGAAAAGAACAAAACCAAGAAACAACAATTGTTGTTTCATCTGTAAAAAAGAATGAAATTTTGCAAGGAAGTGTCCCCAGAACTCATCCAGTAAATTAAAAGCACGTATAGATATAGAAGAATTTCAGGATGATTGGTCAGTTGTAGATTCAGATGATGATGTTTCAAATGTATATATTTTAACTGAAATATCAGATGTAGAAGCTGAAGAAGAAGAAAATGTACAGAAAATGAATTTTTGTCTGTCATGTTTCGATGATGATTTTTCAGAAGAAAATTATTATAGTGAAGAATAAAGTGACACGGATTATGAAGTCACCAATGAGACATGAGACGACTCAGATGATGAATCTGCAAGAACAGTTTCTTTATTAGTCAAACAAGGTAAACAGCCTGTGTCACAGATGCCAGAAATAAAAGCTTTTTGTCCATTTGAAAAGAAAACAATTGTTTCAACAAGTCTTCCACAACCAGAGGTTAAAAGAACAGAAGAAAATGTATTGTTGAAAAAGATTGTCAAAACTAATAGCCTAATCTATATCCCAGTCCATGTTCAAGTCAGAAATGAATGGATTTCTGTAGACGCTTTTGTTGATACCGGAGGATCAAATAATTTGGCTAGACCATCTTTATTCAAATCTCTGTGGAAACCACTAAAAAATATTTTGGTTTCAGAAACCATAGGAGGATCTGTCAGTCTAACACATTATGTAGACAATATTTCTTTAAAAGTTGGAGGGAGTATTGTTAATATTTCTGCAATCCAACATTTTGATCCCTCATCTAGTCTTATGTTGGGAATGCCATTTTTAAACTCCGTGCTTCTAGTTACGATCAGCCAAGATAAGTTGGTTATTAATTTGAAAAAGAAAGCTATTTCTGTTCCTAGATTGTTTATTGCAAACTTAGAAGCTAGGTATGAGAATAGCCAGAAAAGAGTAGAAGCCAGAAAGCCAAAAAAGGATTCTGATGATTGGCATGAAGTGCTACAATTCTATGAAAAGAGAGCAGAATCAAAAACAAAACAATTGCAATGCATTGCTCCCGACTGGTCTACAGAACAAGGTGATATCCATCAAAGACTTCTGAAGAGTTGCTCTGAAAACCCACAGCAGTTTTGGGAAACAGAGAGCCCGATGCAAGAAATCATAACCTTGCATGATAATGGAGTCAAAGGTAAGATGATTCCTTGTACCCCATCTGATGAGCAGGAGATAAAGAATCAGATAAAAGAACTGCTACAAATGCAGCTCATTGAGCCGAGTGAATCTCACTATTCTTGCTCAGCCTTTCTTGTGAGGAATCACTCTGAGATAGTAAGGGGAAAACCAAGGATGGTGATAAATTACAAACCCCTCAATTCCATTACTCAGAGCTTTAATTATCCATTACCAAGACCTGAGACAATCATGCAGAAAATTCAGCACAAGAAGGTGTTTAGTAAGTTTGATATGAAGTCAAGGTATTATCATATTCAGATCCAACCAGAAGACCAGCATAAAACCGCTTTCATTTGTCCAGTCGGATTTTACCAGTGGAAGGTTGTACCTTTTGGTTTGAAAAACGCCCCAGCATTCTTCCAGCGAAGAATGGATTATATTTTTGCTAAATATGAGTTCATTGTAACATACATAGATGATATTCTTATTCACAGTCCAGATGTACATACTCATCTAGAGCATTTAGAAATTTTCTTGAAAGAAGTTCAGCAGCATGGAATAGTTTTGTCAGAAAGAAAAATGTCTTTATTTCAAGATAATGTTGATTTCCTGGGAATTAATGTTGTCAATGGTGCAATCCAAATGCAACCTCATGTTTTAACAAAATTGACACAATTTCCTGATGAATTGAAGGACACCAAGACAATTCAGAGATTTTTGGTAGTTTTGAATTACCTTCACAAGTATGTTCTAAATTTGACAGAGAAGGCAACATCGATCAGAAGACATCTCAAATAGGGATGGTCTCAAGAAGCGACAGAAGCTGTTAAACGATTAAAAGAAGAATGTCAACACCTGCCAAAGCTTCAGCCACCAGGTGATGGTTTACTCATTCTTCAGACTGATGCTTCTTTAGAATTTTGGGCAGTTGTTCTATTAGAACAAAGAAAAACAGTGAAGGTGAAACCAAAGAAAACCTTTGTGCATATGCTTCGGGTGAGTTCACTCCAAGCCAGAAGAATTACTTCATAGCTGAAAAAGATACATTGGCTATATTCAACGAGATACAAAGATTTGAGGTATATCTCACTCCTGTAAAGTTTTTAATCAGAAAAGATTCTAGAAATTTCAAATATTTTCTATCTGCCAAAATTTCAAGACAAATTGCTAAAGGAAGAATCCTAGCTTGGAAGATCTGGTTCCAACAATTTGAATTTGAAGTTGAGCGGATCCCAGGAAATTCTAATTTTTTGACAGAATCTCTAACCAGAGACATGAATAAGGCATTCATAACTTGAACAGGTTCATGTTTTTATATTCCAGGAAAAAGTTCAAAGGATGATAATTTTGCTACGTTTGTAGATAGATTCAGAATTTTGAAAGTCATGCAGTTCACCTTGCTGAAGAAATAAAAAAAGGTGGTAGGAATGAGGTTGAGAAGAAATACTTGGATAAGAAAATGCCAAGCATGGCAGTGCAAGAATATGCGTGTCTCTCTGGGCCTAGATGACACATTGGTAAAAGTATTTCCTTTGCCAAATATGAAGGTGAAACTCTTTTTCAGGAGTTTATCTGATTTATGGTCTAGTGTATACACTGATGAAATGATCTGGACAATCAAGGTTCTAAATTATTATCAGATCATTGGAGGAATTGATTTTGCTCTAAGTATTTTTACGGGTGCAAAATTGGTGGATCTTGAAGAAATTCCTATCAAATCCGAGTTGGAAAAATTTATTGTGTCTTTAAAGATTCCTGATATCTTTGAAGAATTGGAAGCCTCTTTCTTACAGCGATATGATGAAAATTATGCAGCCAACGACACTTTCCCTCAGTATGAAATATTTGAAGGATTTGCTGATTGGGAAATCAGAGGAGGATTATGCAGAAAAAAGCTAACGACCAGAGTATCCCAGTGCATTCAAAGGACATTGCAGTATCTCAGAACTTTCTCATATCCTTGGGATTTTCACAGTTTAAGATTGAGAGAAAGCATTGATCCTAATCCTTTCGCACAGGTATTCAGCCATGAAAGAATCGGAGAGATAGAAACAAGCAA
>APFE030691756.1:132921-146454 GCA_000404065.3 Pinus taeda | reverse complement strand
ACTAACTATTTAATACAAAAGACAGCTAACTAGGAGTCCTAGAGACCTAAAACAATTAGGAGTCTAACTCCTCATTATGATCAAAACAACCTTATCTAAAAATTTAACACATTATTTGACACCTAAAACTCCATGATGTCGAACTTGATGAAGCCTCCCACGTGGTCACCCAACTGCTGATGACAAACCCTAGAAATTAGGGAACATGTTTCCCTGTTTTTTAGGTTTAGATCCTTGAAAATTGCAGATCCTTTATCTCTTCATCTATGACACCTTTTACTAAATTGAAGGAGGTTTTTGTATCCCATGTTGTCTAGAACAAAAACCTCTCCTGGTTTTTTAAAACATTCCTCCAGCTGTTCAGAATCTGCCCTTGAAAAACACGTGGCAACAGAAAAAAAATCCGTTTTCTGAAAGTAGGGTCTCAATGAAAGCTTAGTATCTCCCAAATGAAAAAACTTATGAAGAAATTGAGATAGGTTATTGTATCCGGAGAGTTGATGAAGATAAACCTCCTTCAGAATTCCAAAATACCCTTTCATGTGACCAGAAACGGATTTTGAAAAACAGGTGTAAAACCAGTAGACAAAGCTTGACTTTCAGCAGTTTCGTAGCGCAAGTTTAACCATAAATTCCTCCTACCTCAGAACGAATTTGAAGAAAATGAAAGAGTTTTTTTTATCTTGGTATGTTAGGAATAAAAGCCTCTTTCAGTTTTCAAAATTAAGTTTTCAGCTGCTCAGAAACCCTTCTGGAAATTTACTAGTAAACGCAGAAAACATAGTTTTTTCTGCTAAAACAGGCTGCTACAGGGGTTTCGCAGCGCGCTGTGAAACTGCTGTGTAATTCCAAAAAACAAAATTTTACATTTGTAGCCGGCTCCACAATAAAGTCTTCAGGCAAATTCCTTGTGATGCTTCTCCATATCCTTGTCTACAGATATTTTTGAGCCATTCAAACGTGAGGATTTATGTTTAGGACAATACCAAGTATTTGAGATCTATCAAACAAATGAAGCAACATCTAGAAACCTAAGTCTCCTTGAGCACTGATTTTCAAGACAGTAGAAGCATAATCACACCAATCATCGGTAGTTGCAACATTTTGCAAAGTTTTACTAAATCTGGCTTTATTCTGTTATGAAGACTTTGTTCTGCCACATGTAAAGCATTTCCATCCTCAGTTTCTGTATTTCCGCTAATAAAACCTTCAGGATTTGCGCTGTCATAGGCAGCACCAGAACCACTCAACTCTTGACCATGTGAGGTGGGAGCTGATAAGAAACCATGAGGTAAAGAAAGACCATGTTCCTTAATTATGAAAGCATCTTCTGCTGCTTATAATGAACGTTTATATCCTCCATCAGGTGTTTCCCTGTATGATTTACCATTGATGGTCTCACAGTCAGACCCTGCAACTTCAGTATCAGCATCACAGGAACCAGAGCACGGACTAGGATGTTTCCCATAGAGCATATCTATGATTGATTTCTTAAACATGGGATGGGAAAACTTTCCACAATCATCTTTTACAGATTCATTGGATTTTTGTTTGGCACCATCTGCATTCAAGTGAATGTTGTTTTCAGTTATTTCCTTTTCACTAGCCATTGACTTTTTTGCATCCTTAAGCCAGGAGGATATTGAGATTGGATCAAGTGTTCCACATACACGTCTTTCAAAATTCCCGTTCATAATACAAAACTGCCTGTCTGTGTTAAAATCATCACCTACAGCAGTTTCGTAGCGCGCTACGAAACTGCTGTGTAATCACCAAAACACAGTTTTAATGCCAATTTAACTCTCTTGATCTTTCCTTTGGAATCTTTTCAGTGATAACACCTTGGAATGATGAAGTCAAAATGATATCAAGGGTTTCTACTTATGGGCTAAAAAAGGGTAATATCATAACAAAATATGAGGTCAAAAGTAGACAATATGGAGTCCTAACATCCCCCCCAACTGAAAGGGTTGCATGTCCTCATGCAACGTTTACTCTGAATCTGAGTCGGAGTACTGGGATGAACAGTGTAAGTTGCTGATACAGTAGCTAAAGAAGTTTTTATCAGACCTGCTTCTGAATCCCTAGACATTCTGTAATTGCTGCCATACTGCTACCTCCTCCTTTTTGGTCAGTTTGTAATGAGCCTTATATTGCTGACCAGGTAACCACAAGAGAGGGAAATGAAAATGGTAGCCGATCCACCTCTCAGCACAATTTTCCATAAATTTGACATAATAAGGTATGCGTGAAATTGCTACCTGAAGATTGAGGGGATTGTAAGGATGATATTCCTGTCTCTCTTTGGGACAATGTTCCCAAAATAACTTGTTTGCTTCGATGGCCAGTGCCCCTTTTGTTTTTACATAATGCTGACAGTCCTGCAATACCGTTGCCTGTAGCTTCTTCATATGATCAGCCAACTTTGGATTACTTATATATTTCCAATGTTGTGCAATGAAGGTAACTCCATTCTGTGGTTCATTTCGAATCCAAAGGAGGCAGTTGTGCTCATTATGCTCTGCTGACATATAGGCATTTTTCTAAGTCAATTGATTAGCTAGAAAAGAGATGAAGGCTCTTATTTGGATATCACCAACAATAGGGAGTATATTCATCGCTCTATCTTCAGGCATGGCCTCATTGTGAAGATAGAGTTCACAGAGCAAGTTTTGATCATTATGTGGTGCTTCTTTGAATGTTTCAATAAATCGATCAGGTGTATCAACTTGGTATGGTCTTCCATCTCTAATTGATTTTATTTGCAAGAACGCCAACCGTTCTCTCAAGAATATTGCATAATTGAAAGAAGGATTTCTTGTAGCCAGTACCCTCTGAACCAGATCGAAGGCACGGGACAGCCTAGCTTTTACCTCCTTATTTTCTTTATGTTGAGCTCGAGACTATTCCAGTGCATCCCAATTTCTGTATGCATAGCTGAACCAGGTTGACTTTTGCTGTTGGAATGCCTTCCCTTGTGAAAGCTCGTATTATGTTCTCCATGTGTCCTTTAGTTGTTGAAAACTAGAGGTCTACGTGTGAGCATCACTGACACAGGGGGGTTCAGTCTGTGCATAAGCGTCACTGATACAGGGGGGTTCAGTCTGTGCATAAGCGTCACTGATACAGGGGGGTTCAGTCTGTGCATAAGCGTCAGAAAAGGATCTATGTTCTGTAGTATTTTGGGTGGCCTGCGGTGGTTCTATGTCTTCCTCCACAACTCTTGAAAAACCTGTTGGTTCTTGTGTGATAGCAGGCTGCTCTGTTTCTTCTTTTACAATTCTTAGAAAACCTGTTGGTTCTTGTGTGACAGCGGGTTGTTCTCTCTCTGCTCCTGCAACTCTTGCTGGTTTTTGTGTAACAGCAGGTTTCCCTGTTTCTGCTCCTGCAACTCCTGCTGGTTCTTGTGTGACAACAGATTGTTGTGTTTCTCCTGCAACTCCCGTTGGTTCTTGTGTAACAGTAGGTTGTTGCGTTTCTTCTGCTGCCATTCCTACTGGTTCTTGTGTAACAACAGGTTGTTCTATTTTAATAATAGCAGCAGGTTGTTCTGTTTTGACTACAGCCGCAGGTTGCTCTGTTTTGATTCCGAGAGCAGAGGGTTGTGGATTAGCTTCGGCCATTGGAACCTGGACTACCTTATATCCTGCTTGAGTGTACAGTTCACCACACTCACTGCACATATACTCATTGTATTGACTCTTTTCTGTTACAGACGCTACCCGTGCTAAGAAGTGGAGATTATATTCATTCTAATAGGCTTCCTTAACCATTATTATCTCTTGTTGATAATCCTTAATTTGAGATTTTAAAAACTCAATTTCTTCCTGTAGGGAGACTATGGTAGGCGGAGGTTGTGTATCTGTAGGCTCTAACGGAGGAAGGGATTGTTGTTCCGCATCTATTTGGTCATTGGCATCCCCAACAAGTGGTTCTTGTGTGTCACATGTTGGGTCAGTGGCTGGTTCTTGTGTAACAACCACTTGCCCAATATCAGCTTGGGTGTCTTCTTTAGATTTTTCGGCAGCTAGTTCTTGTGTAGCCGCTGCCTCAGAAAATGATGTCACAAAACTGTCAATGCTCTGCATCTTAGCCCCAGAGGGTGAGGAAAGGGACTGCTCCGGGATGATTGGAATGCGGGGTGTTAGGGTGATGGGTGGAGAGCTGAGGATCACAGGGCTGGTGGGTTTAACTGCTGCCGTCCACCGTTTTCGCTGCCTCTTTAACGAGGCAAGAAAATCAGTAATTTTTCTTTTTCGGTCACTTTCCTTCAGACTGGGGGGACTATCGGGAATAGCAGCTACTTTGATCAAAGCCCTGGTTCTTCTCCTTTTTGGTGGAGTTTCCATTTTCTGCTACTTTTTCCTTTTAAGAAAAATGATGGGGGTGTTATCATCAAAGTCATCAGTGGAAATATGAAGCATGGGGGTAGATGGTTGAGCTTCATTAGGAGATGGGGTCCTCTGCAATGGTGTTTCTGCTGCTAATTGCTGGGGAATTTCCTGGGGTATTTCCTCTAGTTGTTGGGGAACTTCCTGGGGTATTTGCTCTGGTTGTTGGGGAACTTCCTGGGGTATTTGCTTTGGTTGTTGGGGAACTTCCTCTTCCTGCTGAGGATCTTCTTCTATTTGCTGGGGAGGATTAATGACGGGGGGTGGATGATTTAGAGCAAAGCCTCTATTTATTAAGAGTTGGGCTAACCGGTGGTGTTTCAGGGAAAGGTTCGGATGCTTCGCTTTTTCAGTATAATGTGACATATTTTTCAGACATCCCAATAGATAATAAGGCATATTTATCAATTGACGATGCCTCAAATGATTTAACAAAACGAAGTCGTGTTGGTAAATTACCTGGTAACGACCTTCGCAAGTTAAATACTGCTTGACAAACTCCACGACCTTTGGCCATGGTGGAGGCAATGACTGAAGTGCAACCCCTTTGCCTTTGGCTTCTACGTGTTCGCCTGGTAGGAAGAAGCCTTGCTGCGCATTCAAAATCACATTTTTCCTGCTAAACCAGCGTGTACCATTGGTCGGTAAGCCGGAAACTTGGGCTACGTCTTCCTCTGTTACCGGAATATGTACTCCCTGTACTGTAGAAAAGCCTTCTCTTAAGTTGCATGCGAACTCCAACACCTGCTGTGTGTTGAAATCCGGGAGTCTTCTAAAGTAGTCTACCCATCCTGCTTGCAGGAAAATTTGGTAAACCTCGGGGTAGAGTTCCAGTAGCGCTGTTGTGCCAGGTTCATATGTGATCAGATTTCCCCCCATAGCTGCTAATCCGGCGAAAATACACCATGCAGAGCCTAGTTACCGAGTTTGAGACAGAGCAAACCGTTACAAATGAGGATATGCCACGGCGAGGTGAGTTTTAGATATTGCTGCAAGGAGTAAGGGTGGCAGCGATTGACGTGTTATGGAATAATTACGATATTTTGGTAATCCCCCCAAATCTATGGCTGAATGATCTGATTGGCAGTATAATGATTTCGGCAGTCGTATCACATCTCCGCATTAACTATAATTTAATATTCACACACATGCGTACCTTTACTTTTACCTTTAGTCGCACGCAAAAAGTCTTATCTTGTCTTTTGCTGGCTTAATCATAATTTCGACGGGTTTTCAATCGTGAAAACACAAGCGATCTGACAGAAAGTAGTAGTGACGAAGTGTAAGTGTAATTATTAGAGTGCATGGTTGGTCCTTTTAATGAAGCACCGTATGTTTTATCAGAATGATAATTCATTGAGTGCTGGAACTGGTATTGCAGTATTGAAAAGTGATGTTGCCGGAACATAAGCTCGTGCTGCAGCCGCGGGAAGTGGTGTTGCGGCAACGGAGAAATGATGTCGTATTAATGGAAAGTGGTGTTGCAGCAACGGGGAAATGGTATCATATTGACGGAAAGTGGTGTTGCAGCAACGGGGAAATGGTGTCATATTGACGGAAAGTGGTGTTGCAGCAACGGGGAAATGGTGTCATATTGACGGAAAGTGGTGTTGCGGCAACGGAGAAATGATATTGCATTAACAGGAAATGGTGTTGCAGCAACGGGAAGTGGTGTTGCAGCAACGGGAAATGGTGTTGTAGCAACAGGGAATGGTGTTGCAGCGACAGGAAATGATGTAAAACTTAATTTATGGTCCGAAAAACGTTCCCAAGCTGCAAAGTGATTCTTTTAGAATTTTTATTCTCACCCATCCTCTGAAAGTAAGATCTGCAAAACAATTAATTGTAACATGGCAACCCTTGGCAGGGATTATTAGTTAAGAAATCTAATCTAAAAATAAATAAATGAACAGAAATTTAAGTGCCTTGAGGGGCAGCAGGTTCCCCCAAAAAAACATAATGTAATTCTGCCATGTAGGTAGCTTTGAAATCCTCTTTGGAAACAGGCCGTTGATACGGACGAAGTCGGTACCCATTCACTAATAACGGTGTTCTATTATCATCAATCGTTAAGAGTTTGACTGTTCCGTTTGGAAAAACAACACTTATTTCATAAGGTCCTAGCCACCTTGTTCTTAATTTACCTTGGAAATTCTCGAAACGGGAGTCATACAGTAAAGCCCATTTACCTTTCTGGAACTGCTTCTGCTTAATAGTTTTGACATGTCATCTCGTTCTTTGTTGTTGAATCATGGTTGTTTGATGGATGGCATCCAATCTTTTCTCGTCTAGCTCCTGAAGCTGCTGCAACCTGCCTGTTTGTGCATCAGTCAAATCAAGGTTAACAGCTAAAGCAGTTCTTAAAGTTTTGATTTCAAACTCCAAAGGGAAAACAACATTTTTACCAAAAACTAACTCATAGGGTGAAAAGCCCGTGGTATTCCTTCAAGTGGTTCTATAAGCCCATAGTGCTTCAGGCAACTTTTGAAACCAGTCCCTCCTGTTTTCCTTTATTGTTTTTGTCAGAATAGCTTCTATGACTTTGTTGGTGCTTTCCACCTGCCCATTTGACTGAGGGTGATAAGGTGTGGTCATTTTATGCTTAATATGATATTTTTGCAATGTGTCTTTGAAGCCATGAGAGTTAAAAGGAGGTCCTCCATCAGTGACTAGTTCCCTAGGTAGTCCAAACCTAACGAAGATCTATTCAAATAAAAATGTTAATACTGATTCTTCATTAGCTTTGATGAGTGTCTTAGCCTCTACCCACTTAGTCATGTAATCCGTGCATACTAGTATGTAAACTCTTTGATTGGATGGAGGATTAATGGGACCTATAAAATCTAGTGCCCATCTTTCAAATGGTTCAAGAATTACCTGGGGATTGAGTGGCATTTCATCCCTGTGATTAGGCTGGCCCATTCTTTAATAGCTATCGCAGGCCCTGACATATTTCTTTGCATCTTTGAAGATTGAGGGCCAGTAGTATCCCATCCTGAGAACCTTGTGTGCTGTTCTTTTGTCTGCGAAATGTCCTCCACAAGGGCCATCGTGGCAAGATTTCAGTACATCATAAATTTGATCTTCCCCAATGCATCTCTGGATCTCCTGATCATCCTGTGTGAAACAGACAGCCGCTTATCCAGCTGTACTTAGCGCTCTGCTGAATAATTTTCCTTTTTTCTCTATGCGATAGGTGTGATAGTAATTTTCCTGCAACTAAGTAGTTAGCAATGTCTGCATACCAAGGTGAGTGAGCAGATACTGCAAATAAATACTCATCGGGAAAAGAATCATCTACTGGAATATTTTCATTAGTTTTTAACCGAGAAAGGAAATCAGCAACTACATTTTCTTTTCCTGGTCGATCTAAAATTGTGATATCAAATTCTTGTAATAACAGTAACCATCTAGTGACTCGAGCATTTGTAACTGATTTGTTCATTAAGTATTTAATGGCCAAGTGGTCAGTATGCATAAAAGTAGTATAACCAGTAATGTAATGCCGAAATTTATTGATAGCATAAATAACTGCTAGGAATTCTTTCTCAGTAATTGTATAATTAAGTTCTGTGGGAGTCATGTTTTTACTAATAAAATAAATGGCATAGGCAAGACTGTTTTCTTCCTATCCCGGGACAGCTCCAATGGCAGTGTCTGAGGCATCAGAGGATATATGAAAGGGGAGTGCCCAATTAGGTCCTCTCAAAATGGGAGCTGTAGAAAACTGATGTTTAAGTTCATCGAATGCTTTTTCACAATCATCAGTCCACTTAAATTCAGCATGTTTCGTTAGTAACACAAACAGAGGAGAAGCTATCTTAGAAAAGTTCTTGATAAATCTTCTATAATACCCAGCATGTCCTAAGAAACTTCTCACATCAGTTTGGGTTTTGGGGATAGGGAGGGTCAAAATTACCTGTATTTTAGCTGGATCAACTTGAATTCCTAAAAATGAAACGAAGTGACCCAATACAATACCTTCATTCATCATCATATGGCATTTTTCAGTACTTAAGGCAAGATGTGCTTCTATACATCGCTTAAGTACTTTTTCAAGGTTTTGTAGGGCATCCTTAAAGGTTGTGCCATAAGGAGTAAAGTTGTCCATGAATATTTCTAAGGAATCATTTATCATATCAGAAAAGATCCCTATCACCGCTCTTTGAAATGTTGCTGGGGCATTACGTAGCCCAAATGGAAGAACCCTATAAGCAAAGGTCCCCCAAGGGCTAGTAAAAGTGGTTTTGTCCTGATCCTGGGGTGTAATCTTTATCTGATTATATCCGCTAAATCCATCCAAAAAGGAAAAGAATTTCTTACCTGCCAAGTTATCTAATACCTGATCAACGAATGGTAAAGGGAAATGGTCTTTCTGGGTGGCCTTATTTAGGGCTCTATAGTCCACACATACTCGCCATTTCCCATTTTTCTTGGGTACAATTACTAGTGGAGAAACCCATTCACTATCAAATATGGGGTATATAAATCCTGCATTCAACAATTTTTGAAGTTCGTCTTTTACTATTTCCCTTAAATTGGGATTCATTCGTCGTTGGGGTTGACAAACTGGGCGGGATCCTTCTTTAATATAAATGCGGTGAGTGCATAGTTCAGGAGAAATCCCTTTCATGTCTGTATTATCCCATGCGAATGCCTCTTTATTTTCTCAGAGTAGCTTCATTAACTGTTGTTTTTGATCATCTGTTAGATTAGGATTTATATTTAATGTTTTACCTGGCTCGATTTCTACTGTTATACTTTTGGAGGGGCTTCGAGCTAATGTTTGAGGTAGATTTTCAGTTTCAAGGTTGTGCTGGGATTCAGATTCCAAGATTGCAGTGAAGTGATTGTGTATTTCTGGACTGACCGAAGAAGGTTCAGAAATAAAGTTGCTGATTAATTCATCTTCGGTTGAGTCTTTGAAAGTTAAAGCTTGTCCGACATTTAAAATAGGTTGGGTTTCCTCATCCTCATAATATAACCATACTGAATTGTCGTTATTAATCATGGGTGTGGCATGAGGATAAAGAGTCAGCTATTTGGTTTCCTGCCCATTAGATATTTTCATTGATCCAGACCTACAGCTGATGAAAGCATCTGCTGTAGCCAGCCAAGGTCTTCCTAGAATCAGTGACCCCCCAACTTTGTTTTAGTTTGTAACACCACAAAGTCGGCTGGGTAATTCCAAGATTCTGCGAAAATTACCAGGTCTTCAATGACTCCTTCAGGTTTAATTGTAGAGCAGTCAGCCAACTCTAAGATGGTTGGGGTTTCCCTAATTAAATGTTTCAACTACAGTAATTGTGTTGTTTCGAGTGTCATAATGTTTATTACAGCACCTAGATCTACTAGAACTTTAGAGACAAAGGTTTTACTGACCTGAACTGTTACTGTAGGGTGACCAGGGTCACCATATTTCACAGGGGGGTCTTTTTCTGTCATCAAAGCAGTCAGTTCTCCCATCACATGAACTGTGAGGGGTTCCTTGGCTTTTCTTCCAGGATTTTTAATACAGATATCCCTAACAGTTCTAGCATAAATAGGAACATCTCTTAGTGCTTGCAATAACGTGATTTTGACATATAAATTTTGCAGTTCTCCTAAAAGGTTAAAAGTAGGTGGCTCAAATGTTTTAGTAAGAGCCAATCTTTCAGGAAAGGGTGGCTCTGCTGTTTGGACAGTCTTGTTAGAAGATGATTCAACCATTTCAGCATTGCTATTAGATGACTTTTCCTTTCTAGTTCCCTCTTTTTCAGAGTCAGTAATGTCATCAATGATGGGTTCAACTATCCTCCCATAATGTAAATGGATGTCATTACATTGCATAGGGGAGACAAATTGACTTTGAATATCAATTACCTGCAGAGCTTTATTATTGTTTGGGTTGGGGTTAGGTTGCACAGGCAGTTGGGGTCTGATTGACTGGTTATTCTGTGGAGCATTAGATGGTAAGGAAAGAGATTGCTGATGTTGAGGAAATGGAATCTATTGGGCTGTCCAGTTTGGATTCCATTGATTGAAATAAGGTTGCTGAAGAGTCCAAGGATTCCACATAGTAGGGTCGGTAAAAGGAGGATTTGATTGCTGCATAGGTGGAAATTGCATTGGATTAAAGGGTGGGTATTTCATTTGATTCATGGGTGGGTAATTTGTTTGAAAATGAGAGTGATTATTCCAACGACTAAATGTTGTTTTAGAACTCATACCTTGTCTTTGTGGCCATTGCCTCTTCTGTGTCATCAGGTACACTGCTTCAATTTCTTCTTTAGTTGATTGCAGTGTTGCCTTTATTCCTGGCAAAGAAGGGCATTGCTGAGTCTCATGATCCTTTTCACAAATGGTACAAATTGGTACCTTATCCAATGGGCATTCCCTCAGTGGGTGCTTTCCACTGCATTTGGAGAAAAAAATAGTCGGAGCAGCTTCTGCTTCTGCCTGTTTCTTTTTAACCTACAGAGCATCAATTTGTGAAGAAAAAGAGCTTAACATTTCAGTTTTAAATTCTTCAAGCAGATTACCTATTTCGGCTCGTGTTGCTCCTCCACTTGCTGATTTCTGGACTCTTGAGTATGTACTGTCCCTGCTTTAAGATCTGCTTGCTGCTCCTCTGGAACACCTCATACAGAGGTTGATAATCTCATCAAATGGTTCTTTGGAAATATCCCCTTTTCCAAGCATGTTTAGCATATCCAGGCAATCATCTCGTACTCCTTTTAGCAGTATTGTCTTCAGAATATCCTTACTCATAGTTGGATGATCTGATCGCTGCAGATTATACTGCAGTCTCTCTACGAAGTCCTCCAAATTCTCATCCTCTTTCTGAACCATTTTAAACAATTCTTCCTTTCTTTCTCTTGTTCGACAGTAATCCTGATATTTAATCAGAAAACTTTATTTCATCTAATCCCATGTAGTGATTACCTGAGCCCCTAGGCTCATAAACCATCTTAACGCGTTCCCTTTCAGTGTTGCTGGAAACAATTTTAACTTTTGAGCAGGAGTTACATAATCATAACTCCTACACAGTATATCAAACTCAAAGAGGAACTCATCGGGATCTTCAGAGGATAACCCATGAAAATTAGGCAATGCTGCAAGTGGAATATTCTTCATAGGGATTGCTCCCCTTGGGAGATCCCCAATAGGAAATTCCAAGGTGGAGAGTGAATTTTCCCCCCTTCATTCTGCTCTGTTATCCTCCATTGTTCTTTTCCCCGAATCGCTTGCTCTGTCTTCAGTATCTTCTGTTTCTTCAGGTTCTTCTACTGGTTCCTCAATGTGCTATGGTGTTTCTAGCTTCCTTTCAGGTCCTAGTACTTCCTCCGTCTGGTGATCTGTTTGGGAGGAATATTGGATCTGAGGTCTTCGAGAACTTGTTCTCTGGGATGTCTCGGCCTTTGAAATGATCTCGTCAATGAAAGTTTTTCTTCCTCCTCCTGTGCCCTTACCACCTGTGAAGTTAGCCTTCTTGCGTCCTCTCATGCACCTGTTATTCTAAAGGAAAATCATTAATTCTTTTAAAATCTTTTAGTTGCCTTCCCCGGCAACGGCACCAAAATGTTGGTTGCTCGAATTGTTTATTGATTAAACAGTCGAGTACCACATTAAATTGTCAACCCGAGAAAGTCCTTTTGTTTCAAAGGTGACCTCGTACTATATGCACTTAATTCTAAAAGCATTAAAGGTTGTCGTACAAACAGATCTACTTCCTATCAAACTCTTACTCTGTTTTACAGCAGTCATAAGCTATTGCAGAAATGAAATGAAATTGATTAATGATAACAAATCTGCAGAAAAAATGACGGTTGTTTGTAACAGAGGACCAGGACCCTGTCCTCAGAATAAGGATGTTCAACACATGCCTCTGTGACCAGTGGCCAATACACACTGAAAATCTTAATCATTGGTGACACACTTCTCACAGCGCCAATCGATCAAGGGAACAATGTATCAGCAAAAAGGAAATATCAGAAGCAAGGCTAAAAATGTACAGAAATCACACACACACACTTAACAGGAAAGAAATGGGTGAATCTTGTGAAGAAGGTGGGCCCTGTCCCTCTCACAAGATTCCCCTGAACACAGATGCTAAGTTAAAATGCTTAGAACAGTGCTTTATTCATCTGCCAAAAAGTTCAATTACAACAGAGGTTCCCCCTCTCTGCACTATAATACTCCTGTTATAACTTGCTAGCTTTCGACTGTAGATATCTCCTCTTTATAGAGGAGACATCTATTACAATAGATTATCATTATTCATTCAGTTTGATTCTTTTGTACAAAAATAGGAAATTAATTCCTGTTACAGCATACTGTTACAACAATGTATATCTTTGTCGTCCTTTGTTTAATTGGATCCTTCCATTGTTTCAAAACTGGTAGTCTTCGTCTATCTCCTCGGGGTCCTTGTGCTATCCTTGACTATCCCGTTGTTGTTGTTGATTTGGTAAATCTCCACTGTTCCTTAAAGCTCTTCATGCTGTTCCTGGTGTTTCCGCATCTGCGACTAAATTTGGCTGATCGTGCTATATCATCATCGGCCAAGTATAATTCTGCCAGCTTCAGACGGTTACTGTTTCATCCTTTGCAAATGAAGACTTTTCCTGCTTTAGTCAGTTGTTGTTTCTGGTGTTGCAGCAACTGCACAGTTGTTGTTTCTGGTGTTGCAGCAACTGTGAATTACGATTCTGTGGACTTTGAACAGTTCCAATCAATTGTCAGCGACTTAGCCAATTTCCAAAGATTAATTGTAAAGATAACATGAATATATGTTGAATAATTAATCATATAGCAAATGAGGAGTTACTTCATACCTTGGGATGATGAGGTCAAAAATGATATCAAGGGTTTATATTTATAGGCTAAAAAGGGTAATATCATAACAAAATATAAGGTCAAAAGTAGAGAATACGGAGTCCTAACATCCCCCCCAACTGAAAGGGTTGCATTTCCTCATGCAACGTTTACTCTAAATCTGAGTCAGAGTACTGGGATGAACAGTGTAAGTTGTTGATATAATAGATAGAGAAGGCTTTATCAGTCCTGCTTCTGAATCCTTGAACATTCTGTAATTGCTACCATACTGCTACCTCCTCCTTTTTGGTCAGTTTGTAAATAGCCTTATATTGCTGACCAGGTA
>APFE030691756.1:101756-116458 GCA_000404065.3 Pinus taeda | reverse complement strand
GAACAACTTTAGAAGGAGTGAAAGCAAACCCTAGACCTAATGCCTAGTGACCAAATTTTGCTTGAAAACTCTTTGAAATGACAAAATTTGACCTTGACACTTCAAAATCACTATGTAAGAGCATATTTGATCACTGGAGGAAGGCTGAAAAGACTGACACTAACAGTGTGAACAAGATAGAAGACCTCGGATCTAGTTTCCGCCATCCGGGTTGCGATTTCAGGATTATATAGAGATCACTATGTATGATGGCTATGATCATATTGACAGTAATCCAGCCATGGGTCCACCATTATTCATCAGTGGAAATGTATTTCAATCATTATACATGTAATGATAGCTTATGTGTTGAGTATGGGTATGCATCCCTCAAAAAAAGGATAGCATGATGTAAATGTATTGTAACAGAAGATGAAGTTCATCGGTTGTTCTCGATCCTGACTTGTCACAAGGTGAAGAACTTTAGTCATTAGTCATCATCTCTAACTTTGCGCTTTAGAGGGCACTCTTTTATAGGCTATTTTGTCTCATCTAAGCAATAACCCTCCTAATGGGATCAATCAACATCATATTCCCCCTTTACATCATCATTTCACAAAGCCCTATGCATGACTCTCTCATTCCCCATAATTTATGCCATGAACTGCATCATCTGAGCTAGTTTTGGGACCAACTCATGCTAGCCTCTTTTTGGACAGCGTTCACCTACAGGTTTCTCCACTGTGGCCTGCGTTGATCACCTACATGTTGCTCTCCTTGCACCTACATTGGTTCTAGAAATCCAGGAAAAAGAGAGAGAATCTTGAAGCCTCCATTTCCATAAGCTTCCAAGATCTGTTGTAGCCATTTACCTCAGATAAAACACTCAAATGATATCATATACTACCTTTGAGTTTCCATCACTTATCCTTAGATCTCATCCCCCCATCAAGAGTGGATCTTGGTCCCAAGATTGGTAAAAGGATAAGGACTCCCAACTTATCTCACTCCTCCATATATTTACAACCTTCCATATGCCGGGGGTTGGCTTCTGGAGAGTGATTCTACCCTAATGTTGTTGTTGTGAGAGTTATAATTTCATGCATTTAGGGTGATTGGAGGTACACTTTGTGACAAAGGAAGGACAAGTCAACAACTTGGAGGAGCTCTTCTACAATATCGACACCTATTTATCGTTGTAACTCACTCCATTTATATCAATAAAAATAATTCTTTGTTTTCCTATATGTGTTGTCGTTATTTCATGTATTTCAACACCATGTTGATATGTTGAATGAAGTAGATAGATGATGCTACATAGATCTCGTAGTTTCTTGGCTTGTGTTGTTTGGTTGTGTAGGTTCTAATTTTGGCAGTTGGAGCTAGGATTGGACCATTCAAGCCAAAGAAGGATTGAAACATACGATAGATTCCAAGTAGGTTTATTCCCCTCATCTACTTTATTTAAGGAAAACATTGGGTCCTTTGTCATTCTCTTGTTCTAGGTTATCCACCAAATCTAGGGAAGATATTTCTATCTGCATTCATCAATGTCGCATAACAATTTGAATGTGTTTTTTGTTCATCATGTTATATATAAGTGTATGAATAAAGTAAAAGAACCAAACAAAACCTTGAGTCCCAGTATGGTTAATGGCTCATAGCAATTAGTTCCTATCTTTTAGCCATCTATGTCTTTTGAAGGTTTGAATGGGTTTTTTAATATTTGAATTCTAAATCAATGGATCTGTGGAATATCCAAAAAACTAAAAGGGAAGGAGTTATATAGTTATGCATATGTGTGGTTACACCTAATTTACAATCACATTTTCCATTGATTTCCAATAATAATAAATATAGTCTAATTTTAATATCACAACCTTATTAGATGCCAAATTTGATTTATGATACCTCCTTTTTTGTCAAATAAGGGACCCCTATTGTGTAGCAATTTGATTGCTTATCCTATAGATTAATGTACATACCCTAGCCTCCTCCCAATTCCCACATGTGACCTCCATATTCTACTTTGCTTTTGCTTATGATTTTGTCATGTGTACTTTAATTTGGTTAAAGCACAAGTTTGTAAGGCATGAAATCTTTTACAAGTAATGTGCCTTTTGCTAGTTAAGATAAGTCTATATTTGTTTTGGTTTCTCCTATTGACATATTGCTATGGCTTCTCCTATTGTCATATTGCTAGATTAGCTTCAAAACGCACGTCTTTTGTTCAATTTATTTTTTTTTTCTTTGGTGAATTGTGTGATGTGAGTGTATAGAGTTAAAAACATGAATACACTCATTGTGAGTGTCAAAATTATTTTTATTTTTAAAAGCATATTTTCCTTTGTGTACATTACTTGTTTCTCCATAGTCATATGGGTGTAAAACCCTACACATGATATGAAGCTTGTTCCAATGGACATTGGGCCTATTATGGTCATATCATTTCCTACTAAGACATTGTTAGATTTACCATGGGTCTATGGTATCCCTTTTAACTCTTTGTTGAGAAGGTCATGGGTTTCATCTTTTTTTAATCAAAATAGGGGGTTTTAAGCAATTTGTCCAACATATTAATATTCCATGTTTATATTTGAGTGAATATGTGTGAGGTTGGTGGTGCAAGGTAGAGATGTAAGGCATGAGTGAGAGACGTGAGGCATGTTCATCGTGTATT
Source organism: Pinus taeda (assembly GCA_000404065.3). Taxonomy (NCBI): domain Eukaryota; kingdom Viridiplantae; phylum Streptophyta; class Pinopsida; order Pinales; family Pinaceae; genus Pinus; species Pinus taeda. Next base: position 113,799 of record APFE030691756.1, on the reverse strand, counting down.
CAACATTCAATATTGTGGCATTAGACACATGTTTTCATATAATGTTTCTCAAAACTATTTTTAAATTACTTAAGATCATTATAACAAAAGCATAAGAGACATTATATTATTTCTTTGTGTTGTTTGTTATTATTAGTCCCTGCTGGGACTATTAGCATTCGATCCGTCGTTGACTCTCTATTAATTTGAGTTGACCAGAGCATTTAATTGATGTTTTTCGCTTTTACCCAAAGTTTTATTTTAAAACCTTGATGTTTCTTGATTTTTATCCAAAGTTTTATATTGGAGGTCTTATTGCCGGGTTGTTGAATTTCCAAATCCAAAAAAAAATTTAACCAAAGTTTGGATGGCTTGTTGCTCATTTCGCTTTGTGAATTTTAGTTGGTACAATATGGCTCATTTACTTTGCCACTTGGATTACATGCAATTGCTATCCACGCGGCATCAGGACGTTTGGTAGTTCATCCGCCATCACATGGTCGAGGTAAGGTGCCTTTAACTCTGGCGGTCCATTCTGTACGTGGCTGGTAGTTTGTTTCAGCACTGTAGGTAGTCCTACCATCATCGATGGTGATGATTTCGCCTGGCTATCCAATGGCTAACACCAACCCGCAGTTTTCAACCTAAGCCTCGTTCAGGATAGTGGAATTCATTTGCAAGTCGGTTCCCGCAGTGCTAGCTCTGGTAGGCAGAACTCATGCCACTCAGGTTGTCAACTTCTCCATTCTGTTTCCACCGCTGGCGACACCAGGCTTCCTGCATCCTTCAGGTAAACAACTTGCAGTGAAGTTGTTTCTTTTTTTTTGAGATTCTACACATTAGCTACACCACTATTTTGTGTTATTCGTGACCTCGTCTGCATTCTTTGGTTGCAGAGTTTGGGTCTCAAAGGTGAAGATTTGTTGCAACATTGAAAGTTGTTCTGGCTCGCGATGGCTGCACTCGACCCAGGTAGGTTCCCAACTCTTAGCCACTGCGTCCCCTCATCTAAACTGTTATAATTTGGTTTCTAGTTCACATACTGACACAGTCTTACTTTGTTTCCTACCCTGGTTGTGGATATAGGTTGGGCGCCTACTCTGCTTTAAGGAAGTCCTCCTTGCACCGGGTCGAGGGTTCCAGGTATGCATTTTTCATTCGACCGCCCTCAATGGAAAGTCTCCATTCATTACTCGTTGGACGGTTAGCTAAGGGTCTCTTCGACTGTTTCTCTGCCGAGTTCTATGGAAGCTCCTGAGAGCAAGCTCGGGTTTCCCTTGTATAGCTTTACTTCTTTTGTTATAAGAATTCTTTGGCATTTGTCCATGGTTTCTAGTCCCTGTCCCGGGGCTTGGATTATGGTACAACTGTATATGGTCATGCTGCGGCATGCTTCCCTCTTATTGTTGTAATGTAAGTTAATATGCTGATTGTACTCAGATGTTGGATTTTATTCTTTTACTATCCCTGAACTGCATGCTCTAAGGGTGTATTTGTGTTAAATGGACTGTGAAGTTTATCTGTTCATGGATAATCAGATTTGGCCAACTGTTGGTGGATAATTGCTACTATTGATTGACTACATTGCACAGTTTGCAAATGTATCTTGTATTTAATTTTTTTTTAATTCTAAATCCGCTTACAGCCACAAGCTTAATAACACTCTACTAGATCCCTTTTGACTCCTTAAGGTTGGGTTGTTTAAAATGCCCTACTTGAGGGTTTATAACACCAGGGTGTTAAATTCTGGCCACGCCCGAGAATTCTGTCTGGCGTGCTTAGGCTCAGATGCCGCTCTTGAGTGGCTGTCCAACAGCACTGCAACTCAACCCTGACTACAATGCCTCGGGCTCTGTCTCATAACAAGTCTTGGTTTTGTCATTCAAGATTCGTCTTTGATTCGGAAGGACGTCAATTATATTTCGATGTCACATGTGAATTAGTTAAAATGTATACTTACCATGCTCCCTAATTTTTCTATGCCATGCATAGCTTCTTGCTATACTTTTAGGCATAATTTTTTAATGTGGACAATATTCTTTTCCTATTTGTTTTCTGTTGTTGTACGTCTTTACCACGGAGTTTCCTAGCCTGGCTAATACAAAACCCCGAGTAGCCAGATGTTTGGAGATGGGGCACTTGTAAACATCTCCACTTTTGATTTAATTTAAGGTTGAATCTGACGTTCTCCACTTGTCTCGAATGATTTAGCTAACCACCCAGCCGTTTGCCCGAAAAATCTGTCAATTGCACTCCTCCCCGGCGATGAGATGGCTCTCCAAAACACGGTGTATTTGGACCAGGCATAGCAGGTAACTCTTGATTTTTCACTAGTAGTGTTACTGCTCCTTGCTATAAGAGGGATCAGAGTGATTAAGGTATTTTTCGAAGATCGTTGAGACTAACCTCTCGTCTTCTTCGTAGATAATCTAAATCTGGAAGTGTTCATGGAGAATCCCATTCTAGAATTCAATTATGCACCAACACAATGCCTGAAGCATGCTAACCACTTCCCTCTCTTGTAAAGTTCAAACCAAACCAGAAGACATGTTTCGCCGCACATAGAAGAAAAAGGCGCCATCTATATGTGGAGCCTCAGCCGCCTATAAATTAGGAGGAAACCCATCAGAGTCTCCATCAATTCGAGAAGCTTGGTATGTACTAACAGCGTTTCAGTAGCAAGATAGAAGGATTTTGCGAGTGTTGTGAGTGAGAATATTAAAGATTCATTCTTTCTATTGCGAGTCTCGGAAAAAATTTCTATTGTGGCACTAATTTGGTGTGAACAGTTGCAGAAGCTGCGTAATCGCAACTCACAAAAGGAGGAGTAGAGGCAGGGAGTTCTGAGTACTGAGCAACCGGCGGCGTTGACATCGCAGTTCACAACTCATCCGCTGGATTTATTGGCAGGAGTGCAAAATAATACTAACTCTTTTGTTGCTGCTCAATTCGAAAGACGGTTTTCTCAATCTGTTTCGTCACCCTCTTCTTCGGCCATCTATAGCATGATGGATTACTTCTGCCCCTGATCCATTTCCTCTGTTCCTGCGCGCTCTGTGTCTGCCATGTATTTAAATGATTTGGGTGTGGATGGAAGTTATAGTAGTTATGTTGTACATATGTCTATAGGTTAGTGGGATGGGAGAGCGATGCGACAAACCTTGTATTGAATATCATGATTTTGTAATTTTCTTTCGAGAGATTAATCATTTGTATAAAGTAAATTTTATAATTCAGAAACCCTGAATACTGAATTTACAAGGGAAGTTTGTCGTGCTTAATTTTATCAATTTTATTCTGGGTTCAATGAGACAATCTTCCCTCTTTCTTTTCATTTATATTTTTTTCTCATTAGTTCTAATGTTTTCTCGTTATTTATAAAAGGAAAGTGGGATATTTTTCCACATCGATGAATGGTGTTTCCTTCCTCTCTGAAAGTGAATTCCCTTAACTCAAAATAAAATTTTAATTACAAAATACAATATGTTTTTGACAAAGTTGATGAAAACTTTTATCTTATTGCATAATCTGTAATTTGAAAGTAGTTTTACAACCTAAATAAACATATTTTGTAAATACAAAAAGCCCTATATTAGCGAGAACCACAATTAGAGGTATGTTTCAGGGCTACCCTAATCAATGATGGAGAGATTTGCAAATTAGCTCGAAGCTTCACCTTGTTTATTTGGAAGAGAAGGGTGAAGAGGCCATGGCTGCTATCGACATGGGAGGTATAGAGAACCAGAGTTTTGTTCTGCACTGGAAGAAGAATCATTGCCCTAACGTAGAGGCCTAGCCTTCAGATTAAGACAGTACTAAATCAAATGATCCTGAATTTGGGAAGCAAAAAAAGCGCTCTAAAGATTATAATATTTAACTTAATGGAGGCCCTCTAGGCACACTCTTAAGGCTTGCACGGAAGGAATTCTGTCTGCCATTAATGAATCAATAGATTTCCAAGTCAGTTCAGTCTGCAATTAGCCATTAACAGCTAAACGGATTTCCAAATCTCCTGAGACTAACCAAAACACGCTTCTGGGGCACGTGTTTCTGCCATAGATGCCTAGTTGTTGCCGCTAGAGTGCGGGTTCAGATCTTGATCTTTATTTAGTTTTTAACAGTTTCGTCTCTGAGTTCTGTTCTCGAAAAATTCAACCCTTCATCAGCGGAGAACGAGTCAATTCAAAGGGGCAGAAAAGAAATTAGCTACAAGGGGAGAATTTCACAAAGGAACAGAGTCACAATTCATGGCTAGGATGTTGCGAAGGAGATTCAATCAAACCCAAAGATCGTGATCTGGGATGGAACAGGGTTTTGAGGAAAGTATGGTGTATTGATAGGGACAAAATCGTCTGGAAAAGGAGGAATATGTAAAATGGGCCATTTGTTTTGCCCTAGGTGAGCATTCCACTTTCCGGCTTGATATCAATTGAGGTATAAGGTCACGAGATCCTGAGGAATGAAGTAAATTAATGATCGTAGTTTCTTCGTGTTCAGATAAACAGGGGTTTGGATTGCAATTTTCAAGATCACAAAGTTTACCCACAATTTTGGAGGGAACTGTTAAAAAGGAGTAAAGTGTTAACCAATACGCAGGTTTGGGAATAAGAGGGTCACATGCCGAAGTTGGCCCATCTAGTCCCTAAATGCAAGTGCTGGTTATTTCTAGGGCCATAGCATTGTACACGAACAATAATATATTTCTAGGGACATAGCATTGTACACAAAAAGAATATATTTCTAGAATGTTTGATGGTGAAGCTACATTTGTTTGGAAAGCTATTACCTACCTTGATTTTTGGGAATAACAAATAGATGTTGTTTGTGTACCAAATTAATACACTGAACCACATAAAAATATCTGGAGTGTTTAATGGGTACCCCATCCCAACCATTTACTGCATGTAGGTCTGAATAAATAAAAGATGGTGGTTAATGGTTTTCTGTTTGCATGCATTGCAATTTTGTATTGTTGCTGTGGTAGACCCCGGCAGGGACTACCGCCACGGCAGTGGCTCCCTTGTTAAATCTATAGATTACCCCACTATTTATCTTCATTAACCATAGGCACTAATCATATGAAGGATTGATAAACAAAGTGTGGGTTGAAACCATTAAGAAAGGTACCATGGGTCGTTACAAGTAACGATTAATTGCATCGTATTTGTTTTCTAGTCTTAGCTCATTAGTGTGGTAATTCCTCCATTTGTTGTGTGCCTTATTTGTAAGTTTATGTATTTCAAGCAATTGAAGTGTAGTTAAGGAAATAACATGTGAATATGTAATCATTTTGAAAGTTAACAATAAGGTGTGGAAATGTAATCTTATTTTGAGCTTCATGCAATCAACCCTTAGGGTATTTTTTGATAGTTTAATGGATTTTTGCATAATGTGAAGTGCATTTCACATTTGTTTGTTACTATGATGTTCATATTTATTTATGGTTTTATGGTTAGTGTTATCCATTTTTCTCAAGTTGGTTAGTGAAGGAAAAATTAAAGAATTTGATTTTCATGGTTTTTTTTACTAGAGGAATCAACAACCATGTCAGTTTTGCCCTCACGTGATATAGGGTCGATTCTGAACACTACCACCATACCTCTAGGTGCCTATCTATGCACCTTCCACAAACATAAGCTAATAGGGGGGATTTGAACCTTGATTCTCATAATTTACATAACATTTCATATCACAATGATCACCAATTAAGCTGCCCCTCAAGGGCTTGTATTCACATGTTTTGTATGCATGGTTTATTTACATTTTCAAGTGTCATTTTTTGTGTGAGACTATTCTATCATGGAAATAGTATTGCAATATAAAAATTGGTTTTCACACTTTCTCAAATACTACATTTCATCTTGAAAGTGATAGGTTGCTTCCAACAATGCGTAAATGTGAAAATTGAACAAAAATTTTAAAAATCTCATTTTTCTAAATGTTGATTTTTACATAATAGTTCCTCTGTTGATCTGTCTTTATACTTTTGAAAGTGATTTCTAGTTTTAAATTCTTTCATGTGTAGTCTTCTAGAGGTCATGGTCTCAATTAGTAATAGATCTTACATTTTGAAGGTGCTTTTTGTACGTTATGTTGTAAATAAGTACATGAATAAAACAGAAGAAACCAAACAAAAATTTGATTCCCAGGTACGATTGATGGCTTATAACAGTTGGATTTTATCTTTGAGTCATCAATGTCATTTGAATGTCAAAACAAGAACATTGTGTGATATCCAAAAAATCAAAAGGGAAGGAATTATATGGAGATACATCCATGTGGTCCCATGTCATTTATGATCATCTTTTTATCAATTTCTATTAATAAAAAATAATAATCTAATTATAAAGTCACACTCTTATTAGATATCAAATTTGATGTATGAGGTCCCCTTGTTTGTGGGAAGGGGCCACTTCACATAGTGATTTGAATGCTTAGTCTAGAAAGATTTACATATACTACCCTCTTCCATATTTAAACTTATAACTTCCATATTTTACTTTTATTTTTCTTGTGCTTTTTCTCATTTATAATTCAATTTGATTAAAAAACATGTTTGTGGGGTGTAGTTTTTAACATATAATGTGGTTTGTGCTAAAAAAATATATTTTCATATTAATTATGGATTTTTCTACTAATATATTACTAGATCTACTAAAAAAAACATATATCCATTTTGTTTGAAATTTTCTATTTTTTTAATGCATTATATGATGTGAATATTTATAATACTAATATATTACTAGATCTACTAAAAAAACATATATCCATTTTGTTTGAAATTTTCTATTTTTTTAATGCATTATATGATGTGAATATTTATAAAGTTAAAAATTTACTACACTTAGTGTGAGTGTCAATATTATTTTTATGGCTTTAAAACTTCATTTCCTCTTTATGTATCCCACATTAGTTGTCTCCAAGTCCACATGGATATAAAATTTCCTATATGCCCCAAAGCTTATGCCAATGCAAATGGGTTCAAAGTGATCATGGTCTTTCCTACTAGCATATAGCTTCATTGATTATAGGATGTATATGCATCTTTCTTAACATTCTTCTCCTTTTTCTGAGTTATGTATGTTTACGCACATTCAACAAAAGAAATTGTTCTCCCCCTTTTTCTAGGTTATGTAAATTTATTCACATTCAAAAAAAATTGAGTGGGTGTAAAAGTCCTTACACATTACAAAGCTTATGCTAATGGAAATGGGTCTAAAGTGGTTGTGAAATTTTTTATTAACATATTATTATATTAGTAGTGAGATATACATACTTCTTACTTTATTTCTTTTCTAAGTCAAATGTGAGATCCCATATTTGTACATTAAATTGTTTTTATGATTATAAAAATAATTTCAAAATCTCATGTTTATGTATTTTATGTTAATTATTAAAAAGATATGAATAAAATGTGTAGTCTAATTTATAAATGAAATAGTCTTTTTCATCGATATTTGGCAATACAAGTTCAAGTAAGATTGTGATTTTTTGTTGTTTAAAATATAATTTTGAATGCATAAATAGATTCAACACCCTAAAAAACCATGGAGTACTCAAATTTTATTAGATTAAACAATTTAAACTCAAGTTTATAAAATTCTTTGCCAAATTTTAATTAAAATTAACCCAAAAAATACCAAAAAAACCATTTCATTTATAAATTAAACCACACCTTAATAAAACATAAAAAAAATTCTTACATACATAAAACTTAACATATTTTATTAATATAATATATATTTCATATAATAATAATATGTATATACATTTTATAAAACTTATCAAATAAACTTTAATCTATACTAAACAAAGTCTTTCGGTAGAAATCACATGACAGAATTTTTTCGCTGATGCGTTTCGAACCAACAAGTGTGGTTGATCATCAGGGCCAACAAGTGTGGGTCCTGATGATGAACCACATTTGTTGGTTCGAAACGTGTTGGCCAAAAAATTTTCTTATGTGATTTTTACCAAAAAATTTCGTTTAATTCATTATGAATCACAAAAACTTGAATACAAAAATTTAATCTATATTATAAAATTAATGTATATTTTATATTAATAATAATGTATCTTCTAAATAACGCAACGGAATCCCCACTAGAGTAATAGGCATTACCTATTATACGTAATATGTCACTTCTATTATTTTAATGCCTAGGAGGAGCCAATGATCGTTATATGCCTGGTGGTATTTTTTAAAAGCTATTAATTAATTTCTTACATCCAAAAACAAATGTTGAGAAACAAAACAACGACTTTCAGACTTTAAGTATTCAATATAAAATGGAAGGGTTGATTATTTTAATTTATAGTTTGAATTAGTTAAATAGAAAATTAATATGATTGTACTTTGTCAATACTTTGAGAGAAGTGTTTTTTTACGGGCTTTGGTTGGGTAAATCTAGGCCATAAGATTTTTTTATTTTCGTTGTCGTTCATCGATTCACATTTTACCATGTGGCATTTTGATCCCACGGCTCGGGTGTTGTATGATGCAAGAAATTTTTTCGGCATGGTGGACATGTGAAAGAGCATGATGGAGCAATGTTTGTGATTTTGTGGCTTGACATATCACCATGGCAACGAGATCTTTTTCAAAACACTGTGTTTAATGCAATTTCCATATATCTTATGATGGCAGAGGCGCTCCTATAAACAATTGTGACAATGTTGCTCACCAATAAAAGCTCCTTGGTCCTTATTTTTCAGTTAGTGTAGAGTCCCTGACCATGTCTGTCTTCAGTCATTTTAATCTCTATGTAGCCTACGAAATTGGCGTCTTCCAGAGGAGAAGATGTCATACTTGCCATTGAGGCTTTGGGCATACAAATTCTTTGTCCAACCTAGTGCCTCTTTAATTTTCGTCTACCTCATGCCTCTTTAATTTTTTGGCTTTACAGATCACCATGGCGACGAGATCTTCTTCAGACGTTATGTTGAGTGCATTCTCCATACATACCATGGTGGCAGAGACCACCTGGTCGCACTGGATTTCCCTAACCTACAATTCAGTAAATGAAATGGGTCTCAGCCTTTTGAGGGGAACCGAACAATCTGTGTTGCCATTGCCGCTATCTCTGGGATGCATGGAAGACCATTGTAAAACGAAATTGCATCTTGCTTCAACCTCCCTTGCTGACAAGTGAGACTGTTGGACACCTAGTCCTCAATGGGTTAGTGTGGAAGCCGAATGGACAAAAGGAGTCCAAGAGACCTTGGGATGTGAATCCCAACGGTCACAACAATGTACTATAAATGTATATCTCCTATTAATAAAAAATGAACTCACATGAATTATCTTTGCTATTTTTCTTGCTCCCATGTGTGTTTAACATGGTATCAGAGCAGGCGATTGCTGGTCCTGCTCCAATCTGAGCCACTTGTTTTGTGGTCTCTATATATGTCAGTTCTGCGTTACCTGACCTCTGCCTCTGCTTTATTTCCTTCTGTTCTGCCATACCTGCATCTCTGTCACACATGCGCTGCCCTGACATATTCTATCTATGGACTCTGAGCGTATTCAACTGAAGAGGGCGCAGAATCTCATGAATTGTGCATAAACGTTTCTGTCCATAATGCGCTGCCCCCGCCCGTCCGTCAGTAGCATCACTGTTGAACGTTGCTCTTTTCATTATACCCTTCTATCCATACGTTTCCGGTCGGAAACCATCTCCCCATGAACCTCATCGAGAACTTTCATTACTCTTTGATGTTGGCGCCTTGAAACTTCAGTCATTTGTGCCTCTGCTTCTTGTCGCATTCGTTCATAACGTTGAGCAAGATGTCGAGCATCCTCCAAGGGAGCTCCCATAACCATTGCCCTTAATGGTTCTGCAATCTGTGTGCCAAGTGATCTGTGTCTTGGGTTTCATGAAGACAGGCTACTTCAACGATGGCCTCCACACTTGAAGACAGCTCTCTCTTTGCCCGTTCACATGCGCTGCGAAGCCTTCTCAGCGCTCTTGCATTTCTTGCTAGACTGCTTTGTATTTCCTCTGAAATTCCTGCACGAAATGGCTGACCATTCTGTTGTCAAAATCCTCACCTCCTAGATGGGTTTCCCCTCCAATTGCCTTCACCTTGATTTTGTGCTTCTTCATATTCAGCACACCAACATCGAAAGTCCCTCCACCCAAATCGAAGACGAGGACGTTCTCACCATCATCTGATGAATAAGCTTTCCTGTCAAACCCGTATGCAATTGCTGCAGCTGTCAGTTCATTTAATATTTGTAAGACATCCAAGCCTGCTATCTTCCATACGAGCATGGGCATCGGAAAAATACCTGCTCACTGTTAAGGTTTCTCTCCATGAAAATCTCTCGACTTGATCCCATTCTCTCGTTTTACTTTCACCCTTTCGGCTTTCTGGTTTAAGAATAAAGATGGGATTAAGCCGAAAGTGGTAGTGATTAGGTTGACTGAAAGAATCGATGCCCAAAGAAAAATCAATACAGATGGAACAGACTCTGTTGTGGACTTGATGGATCTCGTGTAATCGAAAGACTTACCCGATTCCCCGGACTGTTCGAAGACTTGGAGTAATCTCGCGTCCGCATTGTACTGAGCCATCGTCGTTGCTTTGTTGGTGGTAGTGTTAGTATTAGTGTTGCTTCTCCTATTGTTGCTTCTTGTTGATTGGCTCTGCGTATACCTGTTATTTGACGCCATTTTCCCCCTTCGCCCCTCTTCCTCTTACTCTCCCCTGTCCTATAAGCTTAAGCTTATCCCATATTGTTGTACTCCTGTGCTAATCTATGTTACCCTTATCGTTAATTCAACCAAAAGAAAATCGTGTTGTGAAATTGAGCTACAAGCCTACGAGGAAGGGAAGGGATGTGGGCGCATTGTTTCATGGGTTCAAGTCATATATGCATGAATTGAGTCATTGGATTTGATTGAAGATTTCAGAAGTTCTAAATTTGCCATGAAGGAGGAGACTCTCATATACAGAGATTGATTAATTGTGAAATGGTTTTATAATTATAATCTGAAAGATAGCTTCTGCATATAAAAGGGAAAGTGTGAATTTGCCAGTAATTGCGATTTGGGTAAAAACGTGGAGTTCCTCCCGTTCGGCGGAAAATGAAAGCTGCTCTTCAGCAATAGAGAGCGACTTGTCTAGTTTGCAGAACAGTGAAATGGTTTGGTAGCACTGGAGAAGGCATACAGATCACAGGAAGATATGTATTGATTTGATTCCTAATTAGCAAGTTTCGTGGTATTATAGATCGAATTAGTGTATTTTCTCAAAGGTTGTTCATATCAGAGATTTTTATTGAAGTGTTGCCAGGACAAGTTCCCTTGGATTCAAAGCTGGTACAGGAAAATATCTTTTTGAGGCCTAAATTGCTTGTAGCTTTGTTGGAAGTTAAATTCTCAGGTGAATTGAAGAAAATTCCTTTTTTTGAGTGAGGAGTCTGTTTTCCAGATATCACCATTCTTTGTGTGCTAAATCTATTGCAAGCTGATTGATTTGAAGTATAAAAGAGCAATTGGTGTCCATCTTTTCCTCATTGTTTTGCTATTTTTTGAGGATTAAAAATGGCTCCAATTAGTGCAATATTAGAGTTAGTGGACAATCTAATACTCTCTACTATGAATAATACAGTCAAAATCAGGAAGGATTTTCTCACCAATATTCAAACTTATTTGCAAATTGCACAAGAAAAGATTGATTTTTTGCAGCTTGAATCACAGCTACAGCAAGAAGAGCTACATCAAAATAGACACCATTCTGAACCTGTTTTTGTTCAGAACATTGAGACAACCACCCATCAACAGCATGTTAATAATGTTACAGTTCATTCAAATAAAACAGCAATTGTAAATGCAGATGCAAAAACTCAGTCTGCACTTCCCAAGCCCATCATTAGACCTTGGGAACAGCTTGTCCACAACAAGCACAGAACTGGTCTTGGATATGACAAGGACTTGTCCCTTCATATTCCAGACTATGCCAAGCCCATTCAGTTTCATAGTGTTGGTTTCATTCATGATAGTTCACCTGCTCCTTATGACAGTTCAGCTTCAACTGTTCCAGACTCTGCCCCTCTTCC
>APFE030691756.1:61661-101165 GCA_000404065.3 Pinus taeda | reverse complement strand
CATTCTTCACACAGATGCTTCAGAAACAAACGTCCTGCAAGAACAAAGATTCATCTTGGATGGATCGCTTCTTGGAAATGGGCATCAACAGCCAAGAAGATATTCCAAACACATATCAGAACTTGTTCTAGAGTATTGAAAAGTCTTGCAGCTGAGTTTTCTCCATCATCTCACCTTGTATCTGACAGGGGGGGAAATGATGGTCATCTACAAGCTCCAAAGCCACATCAAGCGAGCCTGAGCCACAACCTGCCACACCAATTTCAGAGTTGTAGCCAGAGACAAAGATGTCCCTGAGCATGCCTTCAGTGGGCAATCTGGGACACTTCCTCTAGCAGAAGACTTTAGCTTCTTGCCAGCTTTGGAAGAATTCCAGGAACAAAATTGAGAACACTTCCTCTAGCAGAAGACTCCAGCTTCTTGCTCGTTTTGGAAGAGTTCCAGGAATTGCATTAAGCATTCCAGAGTTGTTGGTCATCCTTAAACCATCACAAGATGAGACTTCCCTTTTCAGGTTGAAGTTCTCCCTTTTATGCGGGGTGAGACCTCCCTTTATTGGTTCAAGGTTTCCCTCTTCAAATCAATAGGAGCACTTCCTCTAGCAGAAGACTTCAGCTTCTTGCCAGTTTTGGAAGAGTTCCGGGAACTGCACTAAGTGTTCCAGTGTTGGTGGCCATCTTTAAACCACCGCCCTTTATACCAACATTTCAGAGAGCACATTCAGCCTAGTGTTGCCATGCATTTTTGCACATTTTATATTTCAGCTCTCTTCTTGGACTCATACATAAGCCTTCGGATTAAGGGGGGGAATGTTAGACACCTAATCCTCAATGGGTTAGTGTGGAAGCCGAATGGACAAAAGGATTCCAAGAGACCTTGGGATGTGAATCCCAACGGTCACAACAATGTACTATAAATGTATATCTCCTGTTAATAAAAAATGAACTCACATGATTTATCTTTCCTATTGTTCTTGCTCCCATGGATGAGATCATCATGGAATTGAAGGAGGCTTCACTTTTCGAATCTCTCTGAGGCGTCTCGAAGGACAAGTCTCTTCTTGAACCTCTCTGAGGTGTCTTGTAGGAGGGATATGTCTAAGTCATTCACAAAAATAGGTGGAAACGAGGCCGCCATTAACCAATACAGGTCCTCCATCCTCTCCTTCTTACTCTTCTACTCCTGCTTTTCTTAACTATCAACTTGTGATGCAGGAGCATCCAGCTAAGGGCACCATGACCGGGTGTTGGTCTCAGCTAAGGAGGAGAATCATCATTAGATTTCATTTATGTTTGTTAATTAAAAAAACAATGTTAGGAACTTGTTTTATTTCATTAACAGTTAATAGGTATTTAGGGACAACACAATTAGGTGGAGGTGGTTACAGCTACACTGTTGTTTTGTTTTTTTCTTTTATTTAGTTTACAACTATTTACTTAAAAAAAAAAAAAAAACAAAAAGATATATATTATCCATGTATTCCACAAAACGAGAAAACTAAAACAACAAGATAGTTATCAACTGTGTAACTGAAGAAACAACTACAAACAGTTTTCGTAAATGTATTATAACATTACAAAACAAATGTACCACAGTGTGGAAAAGGTTCGACATTCCAGCACAGAAGAGCAATACAAAGAGAGACATTTTTCATTCTTGAATCCATCTGTCCAATACTGGTTTTATTATCTAATTACTCTCATCTGTAACGTAAAGACAACTGTATATTTTACCAAAAATCCTTCCAAATAAAACAGTAATGAAGTTCTAGAAACCAAGTGACAAGCGAAGACATAGTTTCAAAAATCGAAGACAGGCAGAGACACCATATCAACGCGACACTGAGTAGACAGTTCCAGTCACATCGACAAACTACAGAATTACCAGAGTGCGTTATAACCGAAGCAGTTAATTAAACAAATACAACCACAGAGAAGAGCATTCATAAGAGAGGTAACCCTGTACATCAAAAACTCTTTTCATTCATCTTTAAAAGCATTTCAGTATCAATACTTGCATATAGACTATGCAAATACAAGTTCTAAAGTTCAGCGACCCTAAGGCCGAGCAAACCCTCCTCTAAGAGAAAAACAAAGAAATGAGGGTTAGGGTTATAACCCTGAAATCGTTACAGTCCATTGAAGAATCAACGAAATCAAAATACAACTGAGCCCAAAGGAAAATTTGCCATCAACTAGACGACGAGACAACAGAGACCCAGGTCCTAGTCTAATGATTGGCTACACTATGGAAGGAAACGATTAAGGAGACCCTCAACTAAACAAGTTGCAATAGGGAACGACCCTACCGGTTCTGTTTGGAGGAAGGGCCGAGTAGTAGTCCGACTAGAAGCCACAACAACCTGCACAGAGACCATAATAAAGCATTAGCATCGTCGAACTGAAGGTTAAAAAAAATGAATGACTGACAGTAAGCAAGAAGAAACCCCGAGAGGACTTACCAGTTCAACAGTCAGCGCTGGACGAAGGAACCCACACTTGGGTCGCGGCCATTGAAAGAAACCCTGCTCACAAGGAGCAGCAACTGTTAGCACACAAGAAAAACTGTGGAGATAGCATTTAGCAAGGAAAGAGTCATTACCTTGCCGGAGTTGAACGAACGCAAAGGAAAGGGTCCTTCGAGGCTGCAACCAATGTTCACAATACACTATAGACAAGTCAAATGACGAAAGAACCATGCAGACAACTGAAGATACCATTAAGAAAGCTCAGCAGAACACGTAAGGAATGAAGGAGAGACAATGAGCACCGGACCACTGAGAGAGTAGAGAAACCTCACAATAAAGCTAACAACCAAATGACAGAGTCGAGCTAACCATAATGTAAATACAAATACTGAGCATAGTTATACTACCTACCAACGGAGAAGCCCATAGTTGGCGTGAATAGAGCAACCGCTTGAAACACTTACAGTCATCAACAGAATCGGCGAGCAGAGCTCTCAACACCAAACAAAGCAGAATGAAAATGACAGAGTAGCAACGAAAGGGTTAGGGTTTAGTCCAAGAGCGGGAAGGAAACCTAAGGCCAGGACAACTGTCCTCTCAACGTACAACTTGATCAATACAATCATCAATGCAACCAAAATATCAGTGCTAACCCTTAATTACCAAACTAATCACATAATCGTTGATTAAATCATTGTTGTTAATTATTATTGTGGTGATTAAACCATAAGTCACAGGTTGGTCCCATCAACTTGACTTACCTTCTCCATCAAATTTCTTATGTGCCAAATCCATATTTAAGGATAAAGGCATTGAATCATAGTTAATTAAAGTTAAGCTAAATCCTTCTTAGCGGTGATGAGTCAGTTATGTTCCTCTCTTCCTTGTGAAGGAAAAAATCCAATTATGAGTTTCTTTGTAACCTAAACACCGAATAAATAAACTATGAAAAGATTTCTTTAAAAAATAACTTCAAAGAGGATTTATGGAGCCTTCGCATTTGCTTCAGTAAAACTAAATAATATAGCAAATCATTGATAACGATCAAACTATACCACACCATCTTACTTTTAAATGTAATAAACAACTTTTACTATTTTTTAAAATATGAATGGAGCTCAATTTTGATTTTTATATAATATGTATTCTATTATAAACAAGAATTTTTATATTCAGTGATTTAATTTTTCGATATGATCTTCTCAAACTTTCTATCCTTCGATGTACTTTGCACTTTTATAAACAATTACTAGTTATAAATCTTAAAGAAAATAACAACCTTCCATATATATTTGTTAATTAAAAAAAACTTATTTAATGTATTATTATTTAAATCAATTTTATTTATATATTTTAGATATATATATAATATATGATAGTATTATACACCAGCATTATGTGTATAAGAACATTTATAAAATTGAACTTAAAAGACTCTCTCTAAACCAAATCTAAGTGTAACATAAGTCTTTATGCTTTTATGTTATGTTATTTTCATATTATATACATGAATGAATATTTTAAATATATGAGTAATCACCATAAAATATTTAGTTTATAAAATTAAACTATATGACAGATGACCATGCAAATTAAATGTGACTCTAGGTTTATCTTATTTTTAAGTGAAAATGTGTTTTGAGTTATTAAATTATTAAAATAGAATAAATTAATTAAATTTATTTTTATTTATAATAAATAATTAAGATAGTTTTTGAGTATTGGAGGAAAAATGTAGTTTAAAGGAATTTATAATTATATACAGTATTCATGATTTTTAAAAATTTTATTGTAATTAATTTATTATTAAATAAAAAATAGGAGTTGATTATTTTAGCGGATTTAAAAAAGATGGTAAGAAGAGTGTTAGGGTTTTGATTTTTTCTGTGAAGCACAATGCACAATTATTGAGTTTTTTCTCATTTGAGGTGTTTTTAATGATCAACATATTAGGGAGTTCATGTTTCGATGGGTGTTAGAGTAGGGTTGTGGATACTTTGGACCAATTTTGGTGGGGATTTGACCAGATCAATGTTGTTCAAAATCAAAGCCTTGCGCAGCCAGTGCTTGGCTCTTGCAAATATCTTCTTTGTCGGGATCACACCCTTGAAGGATTTCTTTTTTGCAAACCCAAATCTGGAACTTCTCATTTGATTTCTTGTGTTAGGATATTCCGACACATAGGAAATAGTTAAGTATAACTTGGTCTAGTGTATAGTTAGGTAAAGTGTGTTTATTTACCATGTACTTTTTGTAACTTAGAATTCGACGGTCACGATATGTTCTAGACATGAAGTGATATGGTGGTTCATTCTCTCCTTGATATTACCGACACTTGATCCGTGGATTAACACCCGATTGGTCCATGATCTCTATTTAAAGAGCATGGAGGGTCATTTGTAAGGTGACCATTCATGTGAGAAGCTTATGTAAAAAAAAAAAAAATTTACATTAATAAATTGCCTGAAGTGGCCACATTGGCTCAAGTCGTCGACTATTTCCCTCTTTGAGGATTTTAACTATGTTAAGAATACTGGTGTACCGATCTACGATCTATTTGTGAGCGGTGTCCTTTGTGTTCTATCTAAGGAACTGTTGATGCCTCGAAAATCATTACAACAAGAATGGGGGATAAACACCCGATTCAAACCTTAAAGCAGTGCCTTTTCTGTTTGGATTAGTGGTTCTCACTGGTTTAACCAGGTCCGGTTACCTTCTCCCTATCGCTATTGGTTTATGATGTATCTTTAACTACCAATAGATAGGGATATCAGATCACTTCTTCTTGCTTATCAGGCAAGAGAATGACTCTTAAGCTGATTTGGGTTCAGCCAAGCCACAACTAAAATTTTGCTTCTTTGAGAAGAGGACTTAAAAGAATGTAGAAATTACTCTAAATGAAAATTTATTCTATAATGCAAGCAAAATAAACTAATCTTAATCCTATCTTAATTAGGCAGATATAGATCTAACCCAACCAAGAGCAAGATATTTAAAGTATTGGGATTTTAAATATGTCTTGTTTATAATGAATATCAAGTTAATGAAGTAGTTCAATTCACTGACATTATGGATACCAAAACATATCATATTGAGACCTCTTAACTGAAATAATAAACCAACAACGCTCAGGAAGTAGTTCACAAAAATGATATTGATTATCAAATCAGTAAATCTAATAATTAAACAAAAATATGCAGAAATAGTTCACAACACATTACCATTCAATAAATCAGTTTTATAAGACAGATTTTTGAGTAAATAGTTACTCAGAAATCAGAAATTAATTCATAAGATCAGAAATACATAAAAACAACATTGAGACAAATTACTCATATTGACAAAAGTGCACAAACATGAATAAAATCATACATTCCTGTTACCATAAAAATGAAACTGATATTTGAAACAGTAGTATTAAAAATTACCAATTTATTGCATCCATTTCTCTATCCCTAGTCTCCAACAGTCATTTACATTGCTTGAACTTCTACTTTCAAAACTAGAGCCACAATAGTGCAAATTCTGCCCATCATACATAACTCAGAATGTAGAAGAAAAACTTCAACAATCCCCAGATTTGAGATTCCACTCCTCCCACCTACAATTCTAAATCCCTATTATAGAAGTGCTTTTAGAAGTCTAGAATTGCAAAGGAGAGCAGCCCCTTATTACATTCTGCAATCTATTATTTATAATATTTCCAAAAATATTTTGAGAGGAGAGTTTGTTGAAAAAAAATCTGCCCAATCCAATTTTATTTGTTCAAAAATTCCAATTTTTAGTTGTTGGAGGATTCTCATTGATTGAGATCATTTTCTCCATATCTCTTCTACTGTTTTGCTGTAAAAAGAAATAAAAAATGAATTAAAATACAACAATAAAATCAAAATATCATTTCTGGCATTAAAACAAATCCAATCAAAAGCAATTAATTAAATAATTGAAAATAAAATATAATGTTTCTATTGATGCTTGGGATGATTTAATTGGCCAAGAATATTATTGACGAATGGATCTGCATTGAGAAGAGGCTTGGACAAATGAAAATGCAGAAAATAAAACTCAAAAAATTGATTTTGTTTTAGAAATTCGTAGCTTGATCTTTTGTCTGATTTTTGACCCAATAAATGACCAAATCTGCTAGTAAAACCTTCTAAAAAATGTTCTCCTTGATTTTATCTTTCCAATGAGCCGTCCGAGGCCTCATTTGGCGAAGTAAAACTTAGTCTATGAGCTTCCAAAGTAAATGAGTTAATTTTGGCACAAATTTGGAAATTTTGTCGCTGCTAAAAATCAAAATTTTAATTAAAAATTTAATCCTAAATTAGAATTTAATTATCTAATAATTAATTCTAATTTAATTGTTAATTATGAATTAAACTAATCATTTAATAAACTGTTATTAATCTAGCTAACTAATCTAATTAACAAATTAATCTATTAATAATTAATAATATTTAATTATAATTTATATATTAATTAATTTAAAAATTTATTATCTAAATATTAAATATTTATTTTAAATATTAATTAAACTAAACCTACCGCTCCCATTTCATAACTCCCCTACTTCACTTATTACACTCACGTATGAGTGACTTTGGATGAAATTAAAAAACAAAACATAAAAACTTTAGTTAATACCTTTTGATCTTTTAAGATCGGCAATCGGCATCAGAGAGGTGTCAGGGCTTCTTAAACCGGTCACCTTTGAAAGCTTTGATCTGATTTTCGAATTGGGTAAAATAAAAAATTATTTTAATATTAAACCAAATTAACTTGCCATTTTACGTATGTAGAGTGAGTTTTAACCAAAGTTTATAAGGAGGTTTGAGGTTTGTTTAATGCCCCATGCCTTTTCGCAATCGGCAATCGGGAGGATGGAGTATCGGTGATTGGGGTATGGAATGATATGTGCCGATATAAATCCGCGATCTGATCCAAATCCTCGATGCGATTCAAATTATTATTTTTTACTATTATTTATATATTTTATGTATTAAATTTTATTTTAATTAAATTAATTATGTTTTTATATATTATAATTTAAAATTTAACATTAACTTTTAAACTATATTCATTTCAAAAATAAAAATAAAATAAACTATAGCCGCTTTTAAATTCTGGGTTTTTCGAGATTAGTAATCAATTTGGAAATTGGAGTAAATTTTTAAAAGTTCGTTGCTTAATGATTTCGTTGTATAAGTAAAAATGAAAAATGTTAGTAAAATTCACTAGGGGTTAATATTTAAATAAATGCATTATTAAACTAATTTATTTACAAAATGCAATATTGTACATTTTATGCATTTTTAACTCAGACTAAATAAATGATGAGACTTCAAGGGAGTACCATTTTCAAACCAGTTGACCAAATAAGGCGAAACAAATGTCAATGAGAAGCTTATAAAAAATCGATTCTAACAAAGCAATCAAAACAAAAATCCAAAGAGAATGAAAAATTAATAAAAGCGTAGGATAATCGACTAAATAAAAATCTTAAAAGGTGTTTAACCAAAATTTTGATAGAAATGGTCCCCATTATTTGAAGTGAACAAATCAAAATGGGGGGGTTGTGTTTTTACCACAACAATGGCGACACATGGGAGAAGAACCATTTATCTCTGTTTGATATGAATGAGATTTTCCTAAAATTAAAGTAAAAATAATTAAAGAAGAGAAAATTATTTTTTGGAATGCTTGACTAGGTTCATTAATCTGAATAAAAGCAAGAATCATCTTACTGTAATTTTTCTTAAAATTCCTCAAAAATTAAAATATTTTAAAACTCTATATCAGTCTCTAATTAGTTGTAGAGATAAAGCAGAGGTCACTTTACAGCTTAGCTTTTAAAATATACTCATTTGTCACAAGTAGAGCCGCTGCTGCCAGCAAACATCTATAGTCTCGACAAAGTTACCTTTTAATCATCAATGATTCAGAATCCCATTTATTTAAGAATTATTGACCTAGAGATAAATCCATCTATATATGTTTATTTTTTTCTATTTTTTATTTTTTTTATTTTTTAGTTCTTAAAAGTCATTGTCCTAGTTTTGTAGCCATATAGTTGACAATGCTATTCACTGGTTATAATTGCACTGAACAAGCTGGTTCGTGATGAGACCCCTTGTCTTATAATTGTTTGCAATCATAAGCCATTACCCTAGTTTGTTTAGCATTATTGGTAATGTCAGCTTATTTTTCCCCTATAATCATGGTAAACAGGCTCATGATGAAACCTCTTACCTTTTAAGTTTAAATATATTTCTGAATTACCCTCTAGAAAAATAAGACTCTTTGGGACAGTGAGAATCATTGACTCCTTAAGAGTTAAGAATGTCAATTTTAGAGTTAAAGGTGTTTTGTTGTAAAGTGTCTTTACTTGGTTAAAAATAACTTTTCTTGACTGATAATAGAATTTTGTAAGATCTTAATAAAGTATTGAAATCTCAAAATAGTTACAATTTTGATGAAAAATAAATTTTTCAGATTTTATGATACTTTGTCAACTTCTCTTGTTTTGTAATCTCTTCCTTAAGTATGTCTACCTTTATAATAAGAAAAACAAATTTTATTAAGAGATTTAAAAAAAAACTAATAGGTGACTATTAACAATTTTTCCCTATGTATGCTGACCGTTGTTAGGTAACAAAAAGACTTTCCATATAAATCATGGCAAAGTCACCAAAATCAAAACTGAAAACCAAAGGAAAAGAATTCTTAAACCAAAGTGATAAAAGATATCAGTAAACAAAAATAAAAATGAAGAAATTTGAAAAGTGGAAGGAAAATCCAAATTTTGAAACACAAACCCAAACAAGAATGGTTATACCAATGTCTCAACAACATGAAGTAAAAGAAAATAATCATGTAATCATTCCTTGTTATGTCGAGATTCAGAAAAATTATACCTTCCAAGGTTGTAAATGTTTTAAGCTTCAGATAGCAGTGATGATAAAATTCAACCATAATGAAAAATTTCTGTCTGATGTTAATCTTCTCGTTGCAAAGCATGATCTTAATCATTTTCTAATAAAAGGAATGCTTAAAGAAACAAACTAAAGGTTCAGAAACTTCCTGGTATCGTTGTTTCGACGAAGATTATCGTTGCTTATTGAAATAAAGCCAGGAGAAGAGTATAGTACTTCGAAAATATGATCTGGTAGAGGATTGAAAGCTTCAAATGAAGAACTGCAAAACAAATTTTTTATGTCAGAAAAACAAAACTGAAACTAAAGTAACGAAATGGAAATTAATGAAAGTGGGTACATGAATCTAACCATTGGATGATTGCTTTTGATATTACCTGAGAGGTATCAGTTTCTCCAAACTAACTGACTTCTTATTCTAATTAACATTAAAAACATGAATAAGTCAAACTAACCAAAATCTTATAACCCAAAATCATTATTTATTTTATTTAAATTAAAGCAAGTAGTAAAATGCAAAAATGGAATGCTTAGTAAGGGAAAACAAATTCATCAAAAATTATAATGAAAATTTGCAGTGATGAATGTTCTCAAAATATTATAAGTTTCATATAAACTCCATGATTTTATAATTGTTCAGAATCAAAACCAAATCCAAGATAATAACATTTAAATATGAAGATAGAGAGGTCTTGAATTTTTTTTTTTAATTATGGAATTATATATTTAAAATGAAATATATGAGAAATCAAAATGATTTGAATATGTTGCAAATTTGTCATCAACTGCTTTCTTACCATAATAGTTACCCAAGCTTGCTTTTAAAATAACACATCTTCGTATCGGATGATTTGCATCACATGTTTCTTCACCATGCTTCAAGTTTAATTTGCAAGACTTCACCTTTCTTGTTATGCCATATATCGATTAAATGTTAATGGCACAGAGACATGCGTTGGAGTCTACCGCATCGGAAGTTGCAATGGCAAATTGGCGATATGAAAACATGCGATGAGATGAAGCGATCACAATATTGAAGAAATATTATATCGAGGACCGGGGAATATTTACATTGCGCTTCCCACATCGAACAACGCACATCGCAGATTTGGAAATGTGATGTGAGTATAAATAAAAATGCGATGAAACGATTACGATATCGGCGATTGCTAATCGGCGATTGGCGAACTTTTGGTACCCGATGTAACACAATATGATTATTGCAATGTCGATATGTGATGAAGAGTGGACCCGATAACTTTATGATGAAAATTTAATAATATATCGGATCTGAGACATCGACCCTTTTAAATTTATGCTCCTATCATTATTGTGATTGAGCGGATGCGATATTTTTTATGAATTTGATTTGAATTTCATATCGGGTCCGAAATTATGTGGTCGTCGCAATATTGGTAAAGTCGATTATTGGAGATTGGCGATTCACGATAATGGAAGTATACTTCAACTGCAAACTTCTGATATGCGAAATGCGATATGGAACATGAGTGAGGTAATATATCGGAGATATTTTATGAACAATTTGTTATCAAAAATGCTAAGAGCTACTTCCGATGAAATCTTATGATACAAATGGTTGTGATATGGATGATGTGATATCGGAATGAAATGATTGACAAAGATGAGCAGGATGAGAACATTGAAAATATTTTCACTGAAGTATCAGCAATATGAAAATCAAGTTGAATCCTATGATATTGCTTGAAATTTCAATTGAGTTTTCTGATGGTTGAAAGCAAAAAAAAAAACGCTCAAATTCTAATGAATCTCAAATAAAATTTCCCTGAACCTGTTGCAAATTTGAAATAGGTTTGCTACTTCAAGTTTTGAAAACAAATGAAAACCTACAAATAAAACAGAACACGAATCAAAAATAAACTAAGGAAAAGGGAAACTAATAATAGATGAGAACGAACCTGTAAATGCGTACCTGAAAGGAAATTGTATGTAGATTTTACCTCATGAATCTTCAAATCATTCCTTGGGTTTATCAAAATTTTGACTTTGTTCAAAATCATCTCATCATTTATTCTAAATCGGAGTATGCAATCAGCCTAAATAAAATCTGTTTATTTATGATTAGGAAATCTGAAACTCATAAAATTCACCAGAAATAAATATGAAAATATGCTTCCATTTTGAATTGAAACAGCAATTTATTACCTCTACTTATCCCAAATAACTTGAGAAGAATCTATATTGTTATAGTGACTGTTCAATAATGCCTTTAGTAAATGAATATGATGTGTATTGCAACTAAAGATCAGAATGGGATAAAGCTACTATTTTTGGAAGAATATCAACACAGATTTAAATGTGTGCACACAGCAAAAGGGACACCTTTAAGGTCAATTTAACAAATTTCGAGGAAGATAATATGGACTTCATGTGATTACAACGAAAAGTTAGACTAATTAATAATGATTGAATTGGAATTAAGCTTATAATAGACAATCATACATTTCATGGAATAATGAGATAATGAAGCTTTATATTATCAAAACCTTCAATATATAAATTTCAAAAGAAAATCTAAGAAGGAAATCTCGAAATGAAGAAAAGTGGCTTTGAGGTGATTGGTGCCAAATGCAAACTCAATTAAAGTCAATACATTATTCAAAATAGGTAGAGTAGAGGTATTGATGCAATAAATTTTGATTTAAAAATGGGAAGCAAGAATTAGAAATTTTCTGATGAGAAGAAAATGTTTCACTGAACATGTATGAGAAGGGTTGATTGTTTTGCTTTATTTATATCTGCAGAACTGTTGAAAATAAATTAATTACATTAATTCTACTCCTATTCTAACCATATGCAGGAAAATGGCTAGGTATAGTCATATTTCCAGTGTAACCATTTTCTCATTTCAATCGTTGTATATATACATAGTTCAAATGTTAGTAATAAAAATTGAAATCTTATTGAATTAAGAAAATTAAATCTGTAAATAGAATGCATAGTTATTGTTAGCAACTTAATTAAAATCTCTTTCTCTTGAAATTTCCTTTCCAATTGAATACCAATTGGATCATAAAAATCTGGATGAGTTTCCATTAAGGATTGGGAAATGTTCAAAAGAGGCGCTGACAGGCTAGATTGTGAAGATGAGATTTTAAATTCAAAGGCCTGGAAAAAATTGTTAGTGTTATTTACAAATGTTAAATTATTGACAATCTTCCATGAAGGAAAACTTTCCAAATATTTTTCAAATAAGCTAGTGCAAAATGGATGGAAATCTTTCAAATAAAATGGAAAATTATTGATTGAATTGGATTCTTGGCCAGATTGTAAAAATATATCCTCTTGTTGACATCGCCTTTGAGAAGATAGAAGCTTTTGATAAAACATTAGCATTGATTGAAATTGAAATACTAATAGCTTTTGATGCTCATGATTATAATATGAAACTTCAATTTCCCAAATTGAGTGTTTGATAGTAAAGTGCTTAATATGTCAGTGAAAAGTGTGAAAATTTTGAACAATAAAATCAGAAAATAAATCTAAATTTAAACAAAATAAGCGTGAAAGAAAAAATAAAATGAAATCACTATTGGTACAACTAATGTTACAACACAATTGGGATTGTTTTGAAATATTTTTTTTCACAAAGATTGGCCAAAATTATGGAATTTGAGTAATTTCGAATTCCAACTTGTGAATTAGAAAGAGAATTATGATTATGAGTAGGAATGAGAGTTTGATCATGATATGAATCATAAATTGAAATGTTTTCTTGAATGGTGAAATCATGAAGATAATTTGCTACTCTAAAATGAGGATTGGTTGGGATAATTTTTAAATTGAAACGTTCCTCATTCTCAAATGTTATTTGAATTTTATCATCAGGATTCTCTTGAGAATAATAGAAATCAACATCCTCAATGTCAGAGTAATTATCATAAACAACTTTACAAGTTTCTCTAGAATTACCTTCGATCTCATCCAATATATCAAAACAAGGAGGAATAAAAATTTCATGTTTAGTAATGACAAAAGAATGATCAATAATTGTTTCTCTATCTTGATAAAAACTTATTGGTAATTCATTTAAATCATCCTATTTATCTTCTGAAACATCATTAATACCAAGAGGAGAAAAATTACCATCAATAAAAATATCAGGATAAAGGAAAAATGTGAATCTGAAATAATGCAATTAAAAATGTCTCGGTTTGAGAACTCTCATACATTAGGCTGATTGTAAATTTCAGATTCTAAATCATTCATTTGTGTACTCATGCTTTCTTGAATAAGGTTGCTTTGTTGCTCTGATTTCGGCATTTGTTCATCATGGAAAAATTCATAAATTTGTGCAGCAGTTTGCATTTTATTATTTACTTTGGTTGCTGCTTGCACTTGCTGATTTGCGATCTGATTTTCTGAATTCACCGCAGAGTAACTTTCAGATTCCAATGCAGCGCTTTCTCCAAAATTGTTGTTGTCTTCTTGCATTTGAATAGAAATATTTTCCAAGCTTTGTGAAACCATTTCATCACAATTTATTTGCACATCCAAATTCGGATTCTTATTTATGTTAGAAGGGGATGGAACAAAGCTTGAACTAATTTCATAGATTGGGAATGAAAGGAAGAGAACAAATATATTCAAACCAATCTAGTGATTCTTCTTTTGTAGGTTTATCTTCGATTTTAAATCTTAAACAGTTCAAATGAAATCGAATATTTTAATCAATAATAGACTCATTTTCAAACTTTTGTAGATATTCAATTTCATCACATACCTGTTCATAATCATAGTCATCAAATTTTGAAATGAAAATTGTAACAAATTGATCCCAGCTATGGATTGAGGCAACTGGAAGAGTTCTACACCAGTTTCTAGCTTTTGTCGCGAATGTGAGAGTAAAAATTATGCATAAAATGCCTTCATCAATTCCTTGAAAATCATAATTTGAAACATTTCGAATAAATTGAAGGACATGATTGAAAGCAGAAAAATTCCTCTTACCATTGAACTTTACCTGAGACAAGAGTCTTACCACTTCGGGTGGAGTATTGGAAGATGCACGTCCATGGATACAACTCCAAATTGGAAGTTGAAGAGGAGCCATCATAATTAAATAAAGTGTTAAAATTGAAAAGACTCCAATATAAAAACAAGTCTCGGCCCTCCTTTTAGCGCCAAAAATGTTGATGTCTCGAAAATCATTGCAACGACAATGGGGGATAACTACCCAGTCTGAACCTTAAAGCAGCTCCTTTTCCGTTTGGATTAGTGGTTCTGACTGGTTTTACTATGTCCAGTTACCTTCTCCCTATTGCTATTGGTTTATGATGTATCTTTAACTACCAATAGACAGGGATCAGATCACTTCTTTTTGTTGATCGGGTAAGAGAATGACTCTTAAGCTAATTTGGGTTCAGCCAAGCCACAACTAAAATTTTGCCTCTTTGAGAAGAGTTCTTAAAAGAATATAGAAATTACTCTAAATGCAAACTTATTCTATAATGCAAGCAAAATAAACTAATCTTAATCCTATCTTAATTAGGCAGATATAGATTTAACCCAACCAAGAGTAAGATATTTAAAGTATTGGGATTTTAAATATGTCTTGTTTATAATGAATATCAAGTTAATGAAGTAGTTCAATTAACTGACATTATAGATACCAAAACACATCATATTGAGACCTCTTAACTGAAATAATAAACCAATAACACTCTGGAAGTAGTTCACAAAAATAATATTGATTATCAAATCAACAAATCCAATAATTAAACAATAATATGCAAAAATAGTTCACAACATATTACCATTTAATAAATCAGTTTTATAAGACAGATTTCTGAGTAAATAGTTACTCAGAAATCATAAATTAATTCATAAGATCAGAGATACATAATAACAACATTGAGACAAATTACCCATATTGACAAAAGTGCACAAACATGAATAAAATGACACATTCATGTTACCATAAAAATGAAACTGATATTTGAAACAGTAGTATTAAAAATACCAATTTACTACATCCATTTCTCTGTCACTGGTCTCCAACAATCCTTTACATTGCTTGAACTTCTGCTTTCAAAACTAGAGCCACAATAGTGCAAACTCTGTCCATCATACATAACTCAGAATGTAGAAACAAAACCTCAATAATCCCCAAATCTAAGATTCCACTCCTCCCACCTACAACTCTAAATCCCTATTATGGAAGTGCTTTTAAAAGTCTAGAATTGCAAAGGAGAGCAGCCCCTTATTACATTCTGTAATCTATTATTTATAATATTTCCAAAAATATTTTGAGAGGCGAGTTTGTTGAAGAAAAAATCTGCCCAATCCAATTTTATTTGCTCAAAAATTCCAGTCTTTAATTACTGGAGCATTCTCATTGATTGAGATCCTTTTCTCCATATCTCTTCTACTATTTTCCTGTAAAAAGAAATAAAAAATTAACTAAGATGCAACAATAAAATCAAAATATCATATTTGGCATTAAAACAAATCCAATCAAATGCAATTAATTAAATAATTGAAAATAAAATATAAACTTTCTATTGATTCTTGGGATGATTTAATTGGCCAAGGATATTATTGACGAATGGATCTGTATTGAGAAGAAGCTTGGACAAATGAAAATGCAGAAAATAAAACTCAGAAAATTGATTTTGTTTTAGAAATTCGTAGCTTGATCTTCTGCCTGATTTTTGACCCAATAAATGACAAAATCTGCTAGTGAAGCCTCCTCAAAAATGTTCTCCTTGATTTTATTTTTCCAATGAACCGTCCAGGGCCTCATTTGGTGAAGTAAAACTCAATCTATGAGCTTCCAAAGTAGACGAGTTAATTTTGGCACAAATCCGGAAATTCTGTTGTTGGGCTAAAAATCAGAATTTTAATTATAAATTTAATCCTAAATTAGAAATTAATTATCTCATAATTAATTCTAATTTAATTCTTAATTATAAACTAAACTAATCATTTAATAAATAATTATTAATCTAACTAACTAATATAATTAACAAATTAATCTAATTAATAATTAATAATAATTAAATTTTAATTAAATTAAATTAATTAAATTTATATATTAATTAATTTAAAATTTATTATTTAATATTAATTAAACTAACCTACCATTCCTATTTCATAACTACCCTACTTCACTCATTACACTCACGTATGAGTGACTTTGGATGAAACTAAAAAACAAAACATAAAAACTTTAGTTAATACCTTTTGATTTTGATGCAAAAGCATCCAGCTCACCATGACCGGGTGAAGTCTCTGCCAGATTGGAAAGTTGTTTGAGTATTTGGATTGTTTTTTAATGTTTAGTTTATCAGGACATGGGATAGGATTTTATTTTGTTTCACTTTTAATTACTGTGTTAGTCAAAGTTAATAGTCGGTTAGGGTTGTTACTTATCCAACAGAAACAAACAACAGTTTAATAATTGTTATGTCAACTTAAGGAGGAAAAGACAAAATTGTCTAAATAAAGATCTTGTAATGTCAACTGAACTGTAGTTACACAATCATGTCATTTCTGTTCAACTGAAAGCAATTGCAGTTTCAATTAACTACAAAGCGAAGATGTATAAATGCAGCAATGTAAAACAGGGAAGAGGTTCAGCAGTTTTAGAATCAAAAAATAAAGTAGAGACAGATCATTTTTCTAAACTGTCCATCTGCGTCATTGCCTACTTACTGTACTATTGTACTATTATATTTCCATTCATTGAATTGTTAATAACAATGCTAGCAGACAGAGAGCGACCACTGTAAGGTCGTGTTTCCTTGTATTCTCGTTGAACAGCAAACAACATCGAATTCATACATACATCCAAAATTAGAGTGAAGAACAAATGAATTGAGCCATAGCCAAAACAGTGAAACACAGCAAGACGACTGAGAGGATAAAGAACCAGAAACAGAGTGTCAGAGAAAACAAATCATAGCCGAGGTACTTTCGAACAATTCTTCATATTTTTCATAAGTAAACAAATATAACAAAATTATGTTCTCATTCCTATTGACCCGAGAAGTAGAGATGTATTACATTCATTTATAAATTAAAACAAGTGTTGTGTCCACAGAGTGGACAAACCTAGCCTAGGGTTTGGTAACAGTGAACACCCATAATTTAAACGAACAGCCAACCAGAACAGAAACTAAAGCTAGACTGAAGCTTCATCTTTGAAATGGATTTAGACCACACATGAAGGCAAAACGGCGAGCTACAAACCCTACAAAAAATTAAAGATCCTAACAGCACATTGACGGACTTAAGAACCAGAGCCTACCGGCAGAGGGTTGCCACATCTGAGAGACCGAACCCATAAGGAACCCATGTACCCAATTCGAGCCATTGACCTACACATACCAAACAGAGCTCAGTCAATATATCTATATAGTGAGACCTGAAAATCGAAGCAAAATACAAACAGAAGGGTTATATAACCTACCCGAGTGTGACCGGACCAAGGAGTTCATGGAACAACACCGCTAATGAATCGAAAGAGCCTGAAACGGAAGGAGCAGGCCTGGTCAGTGTTAACGCTAGAAGAAGGTCAAATTAAATCAAGGAGAGGACCATTTACCTGTTTGTAGCTGTGGAAGTCCATCACCCTGTTACCTGAGTTCAAAGGCACCAGTAGTTAAACCATTTTACATACCGAGCAAAGACCAGAAGCAATAAGAACAATAGCAAGGGGAAATTATCGGACGAGAGACCAGATTCCAAAACCAAACCACAGAAGAACGACAGTATGAGACCAAGGAGCTTACTGTTTGGAAAGAGTTTGAGCAAGCGCACCTCCAGAGCCAAGGCAGGCTCGTGACACAAGAGAAGTCCACAAACAACTGCATAACCAAGTTTGGAAGGTCGGCATTCATTTGCAACCATACCCAAAGAGAAACCCTCGCCGAGCTGCACAGCAGAACAAAACAATTGTGAAATGACCAGAAACCAAAGGCTTTTTGGGTAAAGAACAAACAGCGGGAACCAGGCCTGAGGATCGTAGGTGCACAGTTAATAACGCATTAAATCACTCCCAGTTGCCAAACAAAATATCTACTATCCATATTGCATACAACCACCGGAAACAACAACCAAACCTACCATGTCATAAAGCCCGTAACAGGTGTAAAGGCGAGGCTACGTGGAAGCGTGGGCTGGGTCACATCAGGTTTTTTATGATCAGCAATCGGCATCGGGGAGGTGTCGGGGCGTCTTAAACTTGTTACCTTTGAGAGCTCCGATCCGATCTTCCGATCAGGTAAATAAAAAACTTTATTTTAATATTAAACCAAATTAACTTGCCATTTTACGTATGTATGAGTGAGTTTTGAACCAAAGTTTATAAGGAGGTTTGTTTAATTCCCCATGCCTTTTCACAATCGGCAATCGAGAGGATGGAGGTATCGGTGATCGGGGGTATGGAATGATATGTGCCGATATAAATCCCCAATCCGATCCAAATCCCCAACGCAATTCAAATTATTTTTTTTATTATTATTTATAAATTTTATGCATTAAATTTATTTTAATTAAATTAATTATATTTTATATATTAATTAATTATTAATTTAAAAATTTAATATAATTTCTAAACTACAGCGACTTCAAAATGAAAATAAAATAAACTACAGCCACTTCGAAATTCTAGGTTTTTTGAGATTAGTAATCAATTTGGAAATTGGAGTAAATTTTTAAAATCTCGTTGCTTAATGATTTGGCTGTATAAGTAAAAATGAAAAATGTTAGTAAAACTCACTAGGGGTTAATATTTAAAATAAATGCATTATTGAACTAATTTATTTACAAAATGCAATATTGTACATTTTATGCATTTTTAACCTAGACTAGATAAATGATGAGACCTCAAAGGAGTACCATTTTCAAACCAGTTGACCAAATGAGGTGAAACAAATATCAATGGGAAGCTTATAAAAAATTGATTCCAACAAAGCAATCAAAACAATAATCCAAAGAAAATAAAAATTAACAAAAGTGTAGGATAATCAACTAAATAAAAATCCTAAAAGGTGTTTAGCCAAAATTTTGATAGAAAGGATCCACATTATTTGAAGTGAACAAATCAAAATGGGGGAGTTGTGTTTTTACCACAACAGAAACTTATCCTATAAATTCTTACATGGTATCAGAGCTATTCGAGGGTCGCATCCATTGGTGATCCAAATCTGAAGCCGGTTCAACTGCATCTGACTGTCATTTCCTAGATCTATTGTTTATGACCGCTTTCGGGCCGAGAGGACTGCTTTATTGTATTAGGAGCATCTATTCCAGTGAGGAACCCCTTTCGTTTCAAGCGAAAAGGTTTTCGGTAGCCCTAGCTCGCCATTTTTAAGATCTCGAGATATATAGTCTTTATTTGCAGTTACAGTTATTTATCTCTCTGTTTATTTCGGCTTATAATCCTCTATAAAAAAAAATATTACTGGGTCTATACCTTCCATTTCTGTGTATGCTCTTTGCCCCGTGGCTCTGTGCAATCTAGGCAAACCAGAAACAAAAAGAAAGGATTTTTCTCATGTGTATGCTCATTTCTGTTACGCCTTAGTGTGAGCTCGGAAAATCAGAAACATTGAGGAAAATATTTAGTTTCTGGCCAAATCTAACTTTAATTCGAAAGGTTTGGATTTATTTTGCATGTTCGTGTTGGGTTGTGTGGTTTTTTTTGTTTTTTAGACAAAAATAGGTTTTTTAAGGAAACACGCACTCCAAAGCTTCAATGAGCAAAAAAAAACCATTCCTCCTTTTCAAAAATTACTAACTTTTTAAACTAACTCACTTGATCCAAAGTTACTTTATGAGAATAGAGGTCTTGGGTTCAAGTCTTTATTTTTGTTGAGTTACTCTATTAAAAGCACATGTAACTTATGTTTTAAAGTTACTTTATGTAAAAGCGTTTTCACCTATTATAAAAAGTGAGTCACTTATAATTTGAAGTCACTTTATCTTTTATTTAAGTTACAATTTAGTGGGTAGTTCATAAAGTACCATTGTAAAAGTGACTTTCACTTATTTATAAAAGTTGGTCACATAGAGTAATTTTTTTTTAAAAGTGAGTTAATTAGATTAAGTTTGGAAAATGTGGGGATTTTTTTTAAATATAACATTATCATTCACTTCCCAACATTCACGTAGTTCATCGGCATCTTCAACAACTTTTCCTCAAAAAGTCATAACTTCTTCATTTGAAATCTGTTTTCATAGCCGTTTTTTTAATCAAACTAATTTTTCGAGATCTTTCCATTGGAACACTTAGTTTCATCAACTTTAGCTTCAGTTTCTTTTAAAATGGAAAGTCCATGTCTAGTTATTCTTTGCAACACCAACTACTTCCAATGGTTATCCTACATTGTGGATTTACTTAAAAGTAAAGGTATTTATAGAATAGCCTCAGGCCAAGAATCTAAACCTAAAGATGAAGATAAGATAGCCAAATGGGAAAATAAGAAATATCAAGCACTTGGGTTGATAGGGATGTATCTTTCTCCAAACCTTAGATTCCATATCGTAGAATTTGATACCCCTGATGAAGCAATGAAACAACTAAATAAAGTTTTTGGAATTACAAATGAAATTAGAGCCCATTAACTCGAAAACGAGTTGCTTATGTTTGACCCCAATAATTTTTCTTCCATTGAAGATTTTTTGTCCAAGTTCAAGACCCTTAGACTTCTCTTGGAAGGTGTTAAGGTTAAGAAAGAAGATAGTAGACTTATCTATTCCATTCTTACGAAGTTAGGACCATCCTACTCTGTGTTTGTTTCCACCTTCTATTCTACTAGAAAAGCCTCTATTTCTCGAGGACAAGCCTACAAGTCCCCCTCTTTTGATTCTTTTTGTGATTATTTAATAAGAGAACAAGGAAACCCCTTACATCTTGGTATTCTTAATACTGGAAACTCTTCTAAGAAAGCCTTGGCAGCCCAGCAACAATCAAATTCAAAGAATCCTAAGAAGCAGCATTCTAAAAAGAATGGTCCTAAACCAAACCAGGGTCCTAAGCAATTTCAGTCTCAAAATGAAAAATCAATTCAACAAAATGATAAAGCAAATAAAAACAAAGGGAAGAAGACTAATAGACATTGAAACTTTTTTAATCGTGATGGCCACTTAGAATCCAAATTCTTTACGAAGATGGAAGCCTTGGAAAAAGCAATGAAGAAGCATAACATTCATTTGGAGCACTCTTCAACTTCAACTTCATCTTCATGAATAGCACTTTCTGCATGTGGTTTTCAAGCATCTCAGTCTGGTTATGCACTACAAATATCTTCTTCCTCTCATTCTTACGAGTGGCTCATTGATTCTAGAGCTTCTTATCACATGGCCAAAAACAAAGTCATGTTTTCTTCTTTAAATGATTATAACACCAAAAATATATACATTGGTGATGATATATCTCTTAGTATTGTAGGGACTGGAGTTATTCATCTAGACAATGGTCAATTTAATGATGTATTATGTGTTCCTACCTTATCCCGCAACCTTCTATCTGTATATCAGATAACTCATTCAGGTGAAAGTCAAATCGTTGAATTTTCACCTCGTGATGTTGTAATTAAGGACCTAAGAGATCCTAGATAGATTTTAGCTATTGGCATTGCTGATGATTCTACAAGGTTGTATAAATTTAACAACTTTGGGTCATCAACTCTTCCTTTGGTATTCGTTGCTCATAATGATGAAGAGAGCAAACTTTGGCATGAGCGATTTAGTCACTTAAACTATCGCTCCCTTCAAAATCTATGTAAAGAAAATATGGTGACAGGTCTTCCTATAGTATCTTGATAAGATGGTATTTGTTCTCAATATGTACTTAGAAAACATCATCGGGATAGTTTTGAAAAACGTGCCTCTTGGCACGCCTCAACCCCTTTACAGCTTGTGCATAGTGATTTATGTGGTCCACTTCCATTTGTTTCATTCTCTGGCTATAAGTATTTCTTAACTTTCATTGATGATTTCTCCAGACGCACTTGGGTATACTTCTTAAAACTCAAGAGTGAAGTCTTTAACATGTTCTTGGCCTTTAAGGCCTTTGTTGAAAAACAATTTGGACATCAAGTTCTTAAGCTAAAATCTGATAATGGTGGAGAATATGTTAACAACAAATTCATCAACTTTTTCATTGAGCATGGAATTCAATTGCAACATATTGTTCCATATACTCCACCGCAAAATGGTGTAGTTGAAAGGAAGAATCACACCTTAAAAGAAATGGCTAATTGTATGTTTCAATATAAAGGACTTAGTCTTAAATTTTGGGAAGAAACAATTAACTGTGCAAATTATATAGTAAATCGCACTCCTACTAAGTTTTTAAATAATATCACTCCAGAAGAAGCATGGAGCTCAATTAAACCAGATGTAAGTCACTTTTGTGTTTTTGGAAGTGAAGCATGGGCCCATATTCCAGATGAGAAACATAAAGCCTTAGAACCTAAGAATGTAAAATGTATTTTTGTTGGATATTTTGAATATTTCAAAGGATATAGACTTCTTCAACCTAAATCCAAAAATGTTATCATTAGAAAAGATGTACATTTTTCTCAAAATATATCAGCCTAGGAGCCTAGTTCGACGGATGTGCCATCTCTCTCTATCCCTCCTACTTCTGAAAATAGTTCTTCTTCAGATGATGACAGAGAGGATAACAATACTCCCCCACCTTCTCAAGATCCTCATTCAGCTCCCCGGCTTCCAAAATGGGTTTTCACTACTCGGGATGCAGCGGTTTCTCTTGCAAGTTATCCTACATATCATTGTCATACATGTTCTCAATTCGATGGAGCCTCTTCTTTACTAGCTCAAGCTTCAATGAATTATGATCCTGACACATTTATAGAAGCTTCAGGCCATCCAAATTGGGATGCAACTATGAATGAATAATATCATTCAGTATTGGAAAATGATACATGGGACCTTGTTCCTCTTCCAAAGGGACGAAAACTTGTTAGATGCAAATGGGTTTACAAAAGCAAGTTTGGCCCAGATGGAAAAGTTGATAAACATAAAGCTTGTCTTGTTTGTAAGGGTTTTTCACAAGTTGAAGGCATTGACTGTACTGAAACCTTCTCCCCTGTTACCAAAATAAACTCTATCTGCCTTGTTCTTTCCCTTGCTGCCTCTGTCAAATGGGAAGTCCATCAGATGGATGTTAAATCTTCCTTCTTGCATGGAGACTTGCATGAAGAAATATATATGGAACAACCTCCTAGATTTATACAAACAGACTCCAACCTTGTATGTCAGCTTAAGAAATCCCTTTTGTGGTCTCAAGAAAGCCCCTCGGGCTTGGTATGCCAAAATGGATAGCTTTCCTTTAGATACTGGCTTTTCTAGGTGTCATTCTGACAATACTGTCTACAACAAGAAAGTGGGTAAGTCTCTTATCATTCTTGTTGTTTATGTTGATAATCTTATCCTTACTGGTAGTGATCCCAACCTTATAAACCATGTGAAGTCTAGCCTTAAAAAGCATTTTGAAATGATAGACTTAGGACACTTGCATTATTTTCTTGGTCTTCAAGTCTTGCAATCCAAAGAAGGTATTTCCATTTCCCAGTCCAAGTATGTTTGTGATCTTCTACACCACTTTCACATGGAAGACTATAAGTCAGCCCCTTCTCCCTTTCAGTCTGGAGCCAAACTTTTAGTCACTTGTAATTCCCCTGAAGTTGATGCTACCTTAGTATCGTCAATTTATTGGAAAAAAATTGTATCTTACCCATACCCGTCGTGACATTTCCTTTGTTGTTGGCCTTATTGTTCGGTTTATGCAAAACCCACATGAAATTCATTGGAAATCGGCTAAAAGAGTACTTTGTTATGTTTGAGGTACAATTCAGTTTGGGATTCATTACTTTGGAGAAGCATCTCCTATATTGGTTGGTTTCACTGATTCTAATTGGGCTAGTGACCCCGATGATCAAAACTCTATTGCAGGTTATGTCTTCACTCTTGGTTCTGGACCTATTACATGGGCTTGCAAGAAACAAAGTGTCGTTTCTCTTTTTTCAGCAGAAGCAGAGTATCGTGGCATCGTAGAAGCTAGTAAGGAAGGCATGTGGCTTCATCAGATCCTGCCAGAGTTTGGTTTTCAGCAGCAGCATCTGACCACACTTTGGTGTGATAATCAAAATGTCATTCAACTATGCAAAGAACTAGTACAACATCAGTGCAACAAACACATTGAATTACACATGCACCTCATCGAAAAGCTCATTCATGACCATGTTCTTGAAGTGCAATATTGTTCAACCGATGATCAAGTTTCAGACATCTTTACAAAGAATCTCACAGAGGCGAATTTTACTAAACTTCGATTTATGGTTGGAGTTCAGGAAGTTGTCACTAAGGGGGAATAGACTCTAATGCCTCTTTCCTTCTCCTATTGTGTCATCTTAGTACATCCTTCAATCCTATCCCAAGTTGTTCTTAAGGTGGGATGTTAGAATATTCCGACACATAGGAAATAGTTAAGTATAACTTGGTCTAGTGTATAGTTAGGTAAAGTGTTTATATTACTATGTACTTTTTGTAACTTACAATCTTACAGTCATGATATGTTCTAGACATGAAGCAATCTAATGATTCATTCTCTCCTTGGTATTACCGACACTTGATCCATGGCTTAACACCCAATTGGTCCATGATCTCTATTTAAAGAGCATGGAGGGCCATTTGTAACGTGACCATTCATGAGAGAAGCTTATGTAAATTTTCTTTATTTTACATTAATAAATTGCCTCAAGTGGTCGTGTTGGCTCAGGCCATGGACTATTTCCCTCTTTGAGGGTTTTAACCATGTCAAGAATACTAGTGTACTAATCTATGATCTATTTGTGAGTGGTGTCCTTTGGTGTTCTATCTAAGGAACTTACCCTGTAAATTCCTACATATTGTAGAACATGGCATGGATAGAGTTGAGGGGTTTGTATGGCTTGTGGAATCCTAGTGGTCAAATCTTATTTATCACATATATCTAGGTATGGATGGGGTAGTGGGGGCTTCGTGGTTTGTGACTTCATGTTGTTTCGAGCATTTTACTCTAGACATCATGTTGAAAAATTTGCAACAAGAAATGTTAAATTTAGAATGTGCTAAAAATAGAATGCCTAAAAATAGCAGTTTGGCCAGTGAGGTCATTGGCCACATTGGGTGAGAGGTGAAACTGCTAAAAATAGAAAGTTCTAAAAATATCATTTTTGGGTCCCTCCCTATTTATAGCAGTCCCTAGTCTATATATATGAAGTAAAATTAATTTTGGTCTTAACAACAGTTGGAAATATTAATTAATTGATTCAGTTGAGTTAATTAGTTAAGGAAATTCGAATTTGAAGTCTTTGTGAGCATGCACATGAGTTGTCCCACTGATTGAGGAATTTATCTTTAATTTCCTCCACTAATTGAGGGAATAAGTGTGAGTTCTATAATGAGAGAATCAGTTGACTTAGTTCTACCTAGTCAAGTCGAGTTAGATTATTTTAACAAGTTGTTAAAATAATAAAATATAGTTTGTTAATGCTTGCATGCATGTGACAACTATTATTTTAGATAACTAAGGATTCATTCATAGATAACTATTGCATGTCAGTACTGTCAGAGACCTAGTTGAGATTAGATGTGGGACAGTGTACTATCAGATGCTTGGATATTTTTAGTAAGTATTCCTTGCATGGAGAATGATCTATTATAGGAGATTGGAGGACTTGTGGCCTATATATTGAGGCCTAGGTATTCCATGATTTTCATCTTTTGATTGAATATCATCAAAGTACAGAGAGAGCAGGATAGCTATTGAGTTGAATCTTTTTGTATTGTGAAGAGGATTTCCACTTGATTGATAATACAATGTTGGGGTTTTATGCTGGTGCTTTCCCCAGTGATATATTTTGTGTTATGTGTGATTGATTTATTTTGATTAGTTATGCATGTTTCTATTTGATGTTGCTCATGAATTTGATTACGCTTGCACTTAATGTTTTGTTGAAGTAGAACAAGTATTATGCTTCAGGACATTGCATATATCGGTTTGTTCTACATGTGAAATTTCTACATGGTATCAGAGCACAAGTGATCAAGGAGAGAACAATATACTGAGAGGAGATTTCAAAGTTTTGAGTTTTGGGCCGAGAGTTTGCAAAGCAGATATAAATTTTTTTGTACAAAATTTTCATAAATAAATAGCAGATTTGGATTTCTTGAGGAAAAATACCCAAAAAAAAAAAATCAGTTGAATCGGAGTTTAGATGAGGGAGATATCGCTGATTTAAAATAAGCTCATTTTCTAGAAAATTTCGTGACAGCGGGAAAGTGGGAATAGATTGGTGTGCTAGCCAAGAACCTGTATGCACTTGAGGTACAAGATGCATGCAAAGCCTTGAGGAGCAAGACAAAGGTTAGATACTTGTTGGTTGAGAGGGAGAGTAAATTACCTCTCAACATGCAGAGCCAGAAGAAGTCTCAGACAATTGTGGAGGAGCCACGATTGGTGCAGCAGCTTCAGGAGGTTGTGGAGCAGCCACAACAGGGGAAGCTGAGTGGAGATCGAGTAGAGACATATACTCATGCAAAGACCTCCAGTAGGGGGAAACTTCAAGCCAAGTGGGCTGAGGGATCATATGTAGCCATACCTCCAGGTAGGAGGTGGGGCGATATAGAGTGATTTTCCCAAGGAGGAGGGGCAGGATCCGTGAGGTACCCAACCTCTTGGATGAGACCTTGCTACAAGATCCCCGATGTGGAGTAGCAAGAACTGACTGATTGGGTAGAGACAGATGCGGATGGAGCGGCAGAGAGAGCGACAGTGCAGGGAATCCCAGGATAGTGCATAACTAATAGGTTGCAACAATGCGAGAGGCACATGTGTTTTGCACAGTGTTAGGTGGCACAGAGAGGTGTGCAATGGTGCAAGATGCATGGAGATGTTGCAGTAGCGCAGATTTCAGAGAGGGAGCACTTGTCAAGAGCAGGTAAAGCTTCAGCATTAGAGTATGTTCCAAGCCCAACAGAGTGGTCAGTTGGGAGTGTTTTTGTTCCAAGTGTTGTTGGAGCAAGTGGACCGGGTAGATGTGTTGCATGCAGAACATTCCAGAGTTACAGGATCGGGTTCAAGAGGAAGCATTTCTTGTTGAGAGGGAGTGTTGAAAAATGTGCAACAAGAAATGTTAAATTTAGAATGTGCTAAAAATAGAATGTCTAAAATTAGCATGTCTAAAATTAGCAGTTTGGCCAGTGAGGTCATTGGCCACATTGGGTGAGAGGTGAAACTGCTAAAAATAGAAAGTTCTAAAAATAGCATTTCTAGCTCCCTTCCTATTTATAGCAGTCCCTAGTCTATCTATAGGAAGTAAAATTAATTTTGGTCTTAACAGCAATTGGAAATACTAATTAATTAATTCAGTTGAGTTGATTAGTTAAGGAAATTCGAATTTGAAGTCTTTGTGAGCATGCACATGAGTTGTCCCACTGATTAATGAATTTATCCTTAATTTCCTCCATTGATTGAGGGAATAAGTATGAGTTCTATAATGAGAGAATCAGATGACTTAGTTCTAACTAGTCAAGTCCAGATAGATTATTTTAACAAGTTGTTAAAATAATAAAATATAGTTTGTTAATGCTTGCATGCATGTGACAACTATTATTTTAGATAACTGAGGATTCACTCATGGATAACTATTGCATGTTAGTACTGTCAGAGTCTCGGTTGAGATTAGATGTGGGACAGTGTACTATCAGATGCTTAGATATTTCTAGTAAGTATTCATTTCATGGAGAAGGATCTATTATAGGAGATTGGAGGACTTGTGGCCTATATATTGAGGCCTAGGTAGTCCATGATTTTCATCTTCTGATTGAAGATCATCAGAGTACAGAGAGAGTAGGATAGCTATTGTGCTGATTCTTTTTGTATTATGAAGAGGATTTCCACTTGATTGATAATATAGTGTTGGGGTTTTATGCTAGTGCTTTCCCCAGTGATATATTCTATGTTATGTGTGATTGATTTCTCTTAATCAGTTATGCATGTTTCTACTTGATGTTGCTCATGAATTCGATTATGCTTCTGCTTAATGTTTTGTAGAAGCAGAACAAGTATTATGCTTTAGGACATTGCATATATCGGTTTTTTCTATAGGTGAAATTTCTACACATCATAGTCGTGGATCGAGCCAAGAGGATTAATCCTCATATCCCTTCAAATATGATCATAAGGACAACAAAGGGGGAAGAGAAAGAAAAACCATTAGTCTTTGGTGTAAGGGAGCATATCTGGTTGGAGATCTGAAACAAAGGATTCAGAAAACCCTTGGAATAATACTCCTTCTCAAAATCTATTATATGAAGAGAAAAAATTACAAGACTCTATGACAATTAAGGAATATGGCATTATTTGGTATTCCACCATTATTTTAATTTTTAGGCTAGATCAATATCATATAAGGAGGCAGTTTTATCAAAACTCCCCAATGGATCTGGCTCTTCTTAGGACACATAAAAAAGGAAGATACATAGTTCAATTGTGCAAATCCAAATTATCCCAAGCCCTTATATTGTTAAACAAATGGAACATGATCCAAGTATGATAGTCAATATACCTAAGGTTAACTTATATTCAATGTCCTCCAATCTCGAGTTGTTATTTGTAGATTCAATGGGTTCTAACCCAAATTAGAGGATCTTCATCAGTGGTTATTCTCCATCTAGACTCCCAACTATGATATTCACTTATGTTCAAAGGGGATTTTCGTTGTACAATTTGATACACAGAAGGACCTGGACTTCACTTTAAATAAGGGGCCATGGTTTTGGGGTAGAGCAAGTCTTTTTATAACTCCATGATTCCCGAGCTTTGATGCCAACAAAATGGTGGTCTCCAAAATGTCAGTTTGGGTCAGATTACATAACCTCCCTCTTCCTTTTTGGCACCACCAAGTATCAGAGGGAATTGGAAATACACTGAAAAGTTCATAAAGATAGATCTAGAAAGACTTGGAAAAGGAATTTTCACCTTTGCCAAAATATGTATAGAGGTAGACCTTAGCAAAGGTTTACTTAATCAAATTCACATTATTCATAATAGTTTTCATTGGACCCAACCATTAGATGTTGATAACAAGGCATTCAGGTGTCATATTTGTTTTCAAACATGTCATTTACAAAACACGTGTCCACAGGCAAAGAAAGCTCCAAAAAGGAAAAAGAATTATCCTCAAAAGCCAAAGGGATGGAAAGTTTTAGACCTGCACCCCTCAGAAGTGGATGATGAAACAACAGAGAATCATATAAATGTAGAGGTTCAAAAACAACAAGGCACATTAGTGGACAAAGGGGAAGAGCATGTAGAAACAATGGTTCAAAGCCAAAGGAGAACTAAAAAAGCAAAGATTATAGTGTAACAGAAAGAGGAAACGCCCACTGAAATGGAGGTGGGTGGCGTAAAAATATCCCATGTATCTGAGAACTCAATCTCAGATAAAGAAGCCCCTCTATATGCATATGAAAATCATCCGAAAATTGTAACTACCACTCCCATCCAAGGAGTTTGGCGAAAAGCTTAGGAAAAAAAGGTAAAAAAGGGTAGCTAAGTGCTTTTTATTATACTTAGCCCCAAAATTTTTTTAGTTAGTTTCTCTTTTCTGCACACCAACCATAGGTTGGCATGACCATATGTTGATTAGCATCTGCATAATGTAATTTTTTCCTTGCTCTTAGGTTGAATAAAATTACAATTTTTCCTTTGGAAAAACAACAATTAATAATAATAATAATTAATCTTGAAAGATTATTTATTTAAAATAATAATTAAATTATACAAAAACATTAATATTTATAATCTTTTTATTTTTAAATCTTCAAATACTACATTTGTCTCCTCATTTTTGAAATTTTGAAAGACTACATTTGTAGAAATTCTTACTGTAGATTAACCTGATAATGCAATATAACTAAAGAAAAATACTTTAATCTACTTCTACAATCAAACTTGCGGAAGCTTAATAGATTTGAGCAAGATCAAGCAGAACACATATAACCAAAATAAGAATCAATGCACATGAAACACAGAAGAATACTCAGGGGAAAGCCTCAGCTAAAAACCCCACTATCTATATTATCATACAAGGCGGAAATATCTTAGAATTACACAAAGCCTTAGCTCCCACAGCGAGCCAGCTCTCAGTACAATCCTCCTGGATGCTCACAGGCAAACAAGGCTTCTCACAAGCCTTCTCCTTTTCCCTCCAAGCCTCCTATTTCCTTGCGATGTTTCTCCTGGGTGATCCTATTATTACCAAGTGTAACACTGATCACTCACACTGATCTCACACCCTGTAAAACTGCGCAATCCTCAAGGAACCTTATTCCTTCTGCATGGATAATTTTCCTTTATAGGAAAACTCATGCAATTGATAGTAACATGTCCTTGACATTTAGCTCAACTGGGTCTTTCTCTGAATAGACATGCATGAGTTTCTTATGAGAGAATCTTCAGTTATCTGGAGTACATTAGTTGGATGCATGCATGCATTAACTGACTGAACTCACAATTAGTTTCTCAAACAGTTTGGAACTAATTTAACTGGACTTAACTCAGTAAACTGAGATAACTAATTACAACTCAAATATAACTGAATCTTATCTCCTT
Source organism: Pinus taeda (assembly GCA_000404065.3). Lineage (NCBI taxonomy): Eukaryota > Viridiplantae > Streptophyta > Pinopsida > Pinales > Pinaceae > Pinus > Pinus taeda. The sequence goes on along the minus strand of APFE030691756.1, from coordinate 70,090 downwards.
AATTAAGGGATAATCTCCTTAATTTAAGGGATAATTGTTGCATGACTTCACAAAGACTTCTAACTTGAATTTCTCCACTAATTAACTCAAGATGAATTAATTAATTATTTTTCAAGCCGCTGGTGAGACTAAATTCAAATTTTAATTCAATGACAAATTAAAATTGGAATATACTGGATTCTATTTTTATCATTTCTTGTTGCTATTTTCAACAACATTTACTATTCCAAATACATCACATTTCACCCCAGCTTAGTTATGTAAAAGGATATATATTTTCATAATAGGGGTGGTTTGATTGACATTTAAGCTTTCATATTGTAATAAATTATTTGTATTATCCATTTTTTGGGTGACATGAGTTAAGCTTGGGATCAAACCAATTGATAGGCATTATAATCGAAGGGTATATTAAATAACTCGTGAGCTATATATACCAATATCTTATTGCTACGGGGATTAATGTTTGGTTAGAAACCTTGAAAACCCTCTCAAGTTCTCCCGAAAACCTAGGGAAAATAGGGTAAGGGAAAGAATTTTCTAAGTCTTGGGATTTTCAATAATGCAAGAAGAAAGGAAGATATCGATAAGAGAAGTGGAAGATAATCCTAAGTCCTTGCATGCAACTCTATTGGAGTGTTTAGTGTAGCTGGGAAGTGCTCCTAGCTAGCTCCATAACTTGGTCCTACACATAAAGAAAAACAAACCAACTATTCACAACATAATAATATTATCAATCAAAAACATTAAACATGACTGAATAAATCATGACAAACCAAACTTCCAAATAATAATTAGTTAAACACAATATCAAAGATTATGAACAATTATATGGAAACAAGAACAATCATTCTATCTTTATTAAATAGATTAAGGAAGATTACAAGCATCAGATACAGTTTTAGCAACATCTCCTCCACCTCCTAGCTCCAAAAACTCTCTCTCTCAAGTTAGATCTCAACAACATAACAATATAAGAATTCTTGTCCTTTTCTTAATGGCAAAGCCTCCAATATATAGGCAAGTGAAGGCTATGAAGGTTTCCAAATTCCTCCTTAGTTCAATTTGGGCAAAATATTTGGGGTGAATAATGTTTCCTTGTATAAAAAATGATTTTATCCACCTTTTAGGTTCTTTAATGCTTAGGAAAAAGCTTCCCTGTTCTTTATAGCTCTTTCTGCTTTTGCATGCTTTGTTTGTTTAGGAAAAAGTTAAATATGAGGATAAAGAGATCACATTCGACCATATGAGTTTCTGTAAGTGACTAAGAGTGTCAAAGTTTAGTTAACCCGAGATTTTTGCCTCGTGACTAAGTGAGAATTTGGTAACACAAGTTAGATGAAGGGGACAAAGTGGTATAGACTAGGATAACATTGTTCTCATGGTACAACGTGTGTTATAGTATTAAATAGGCCAGAAAAATGGGTGTAAAGGGGTGTGTTTCAACCAAAAGCATATTAATCTCCTCTGAGATGATGAGGAGGCATTTTCAGGTATAACACTTATGATTTAACAAGAGTTAAGACATCCAAGGACATATCTGCCTTTTGGGGGTCTCGCTTCCAAGGGGGCGCATACCCTTCTAGTCTTATCATAATAAGTCAAGCCTCATTGACAATTCTAGTCTAGGTGGAAAGGGTGCAAGGCCTACTTAACAACCACTTATACTTATAGACCTTATCTTGTCCTCCTCATAAAAGCATATTTTATGGAAAGGAACCCCTATGATATAAGTAAGAAACTAAGAATCCGCAAGGATTTCTATTCAAATATGGGTATGACTTTAATATAAACAAAATGAAAGTCATGATCATTAAATCCAATAATATCATATGCAATATTTTTATATATCATAAGGACTTAGAGGATGTGCCTCCATACAATTATCTTAGATTAAAATTCATCACAAGATCAATTGGAATTAAATCATTGAGAAAAGTATAAATGGAGGGTAGTGGGCTTGAAAATAATTATAAATTTGTGAAACTTTAGATTTGGGATAAGAAAAAACTCCTCTTTGACACTCTCGTTACTACTATTATTTTTATATGGATGTGAAGTTGAGGGATGTATTATCTCTAAAGAGCCCTAAAGAAAGATAGAGTGGATCCAAAAGAATTTTATAATATATGATCTCAAAATTAAAGGTAATACACCTTACCCTGACCTCCTAAAAGGCTTTACCCTATCCTCCTAATAGGAGAAAGCCTTTCCCTCATTGAAAGCATAGTTATGACAATGTTAATGTATAAAAACTAGTTAAACAACATGAAAAACAAGAGGCCTCCTAAAATTGCTTTAAACTCAAGCCAAAAGCACCTTTGATTCAAGCAAGGATGGCATAAGGATGCCCACTATTAGCTAAATCATTGGGGAATAATGGAATAGATACGATAATATTAAAAATATTATGACATCAACAATTAAGGAGAGAATATGGTTTGCTAAAGAGTTTAAGGGAAGAAGGAAATTAAGATACTATAAGGAGGTTATCAACCTTATTTTAGAAGATGAACAATATCTCTTTGTTTTGACAAGTGTAAAAAATAAAATAAACCTTTCTAAAATAAGAAGTAATTCTTATGATCTCCATGGTGAAAGTGGGTGTTGCTTAATTCCAAAAACACATTGGGATAAAAGAATCGATCACTTTTGTAACACTAAGAGGGTTGAAGATGAAAAATGCTCTCTTAAAATGCACATATACTAAGGTTAAATCTCAATTTCAAAATATCTGCCATAGAACCAACCTTCAAAACCTTTTAACTCAACAAAATTATAGTGAACTTGAAACTCTTCTCTTATTTCCCTTCAAAAAAAAAAGGAAAAAAAAATAATAATAAATTACAAGTAATACATTCACTTTTTTTAAAAGTTTAATAAATCCAATTTATCTTAATAAACATTATCATCAATCACTATTAATTTTAAACATTATAGTATTCTAATATTACAAAATATATATATATATATTATATATATATATATATTATTATATATATAAAAACAATAAATGAAAAATAAATCTCTCATCTTTTTTATTAAAACCACCCCTGATTTCCACAAAATTTTTAATAACTTATGGTATTTTTAGACTAACGTACAAAATTTTAAATAAGCTATGGAAGAAGTAATATAGAACATAATAATAATTTCTCATGATTTTGCTAATGTTTTGTATACAATAATGGTGGCATTTTAATTATGGTTATAAATGTTATTAATTAATTTATTAATAAATTAATTAGGATAAGTTATATTTTTATATATTATTATTATTATTATTTAATTTTAAGGTCACGATTAAATTAGACACCAAATTAGTGTATGAGACCTTTTTGTTTGTAAGATAAAAGACCCATTTTCGCGTAGTGATTTGGTTGCTAAATCTATCAAAAATATACATACTCTACCTCTTTAGTTTTGAATTTATGACCTTTATAAGAGAAAATACATGCTCTTACCATTAACTCACTCAAACTGTATATTAATAATTACAATAAACAAAAAAAAAACAACCTAGTTTTATAATATAAATTTATTAAATTAAAAATTATAAAATAAAATAAATTTATAAACCAATCTGATTTTTATCCCTGGAATCTTAGATTATAAAATAAATCACCATAAAATAAATACAGTTGGAAAGAAAAGCAGTTTGGAAAAAAAAATTTAGAATATACATACTCTACCTTTTTTTAGTTTTGAATTTAATAAATTTTTTATAAGAAATAAAATACATCGCTCTTACACTCACCAAACTATATATTATAATACAATATATAATTAAAAAACAGTGAAACAAAACATACACATTTTTATAATGATTATATATTTTTATTAAATTAATAATTTTAAATAAATAAATTTATAACAATCTATTTTTACCCCTGGAATCCAGATTACAAGATAAAATCACCATAAAATCATGTACATGTCGGAGAGGAGAGCGGTTTCGAAAAAATCATTAGAATTTATAAATTAATTTTAAATCAAATACGCACGATCTTTTAGAAGTCATTGTCTTTGGTGAGTCATTGATCCTTAGTTTTTTATTATGTTATATAAAAATAAAAGAAGAAAACAAAAGAAACCTACCTTTGGTGGATAATAAAGCCAAAGGATTGCCACAATCACGGTCGGTGGCTTATAGCAATTGCTTTCTATTTCCAAACCATTTCGGCATAAAATTTGGAGTTGGTGGTAGTTTGGTAAACCCCAAAAGCTAGATTAATGGAGTTCTATATCCATAAAATAAAAAAGGGAAGATATTATATCAAAATACAACTAAGTGGTCTTTACACATGGTTTAAAGATTTAGATTATGGACTTTGTTTATATCAATGGAATTCTATAATATCTATAAAATTAAAAAGAGAAGAAATTATATCAAAATGCACCTATGTGGTCTTTACATATGGTTTGAAGATTCAAATTATGGACTTTGTTTATTTTGTCCTCTTTGCTATGTATAATAGTTCACTTCTCTATTGACTTTACTGTTAATTCTTACCTTTTTAGATTGTTTTCTTTAGTACTTTCCATTAGATTTTCTTTACAATGATAATCTTTAGTTTTTTATATGAAAATAGAACTTTCTTAATTTATGAGTATATTGTTTAATTTCACAAAAAATGTTAAAGTGTTATTCGGTGTCTATCTTTCCATATCCACACACTAAACATAACCTTTCCTTTTACTATTCCATCTCATTATTCCAATCTTTCTATTATACATCTAATATATATGAGTTGGTTGTTAGGTGTGTGTTATTACTAATTTTTTAAAGCATAGAATTAAGTTTTAAGTAGTTTTGCAAGTTGATATCCCTTTTTTTTTTTCTTTTGGTGCATTTTTTCCATTTCAACTTTTTTTTTTTTTTATTAGCATTTTTGCACATATTTCTAAGGGACTTTTAATCCTCTATGCACCTTTATTTTTCCGTATACACATTTTCATCTAATTTTTCACATGTTCAGTTTTATGTTATTTCTTCATTTTCATTAAATTTTGATTAAATTTATATGCCTCCTCCTACTTCTTTATGGGTTGTGTGATGTTTGTGCTCATATAAGGGTATTACTCTGTGCTAGTGCAAACATTTATGCATGCCATAAAATTTATGCTAATGGAGATAGATCCACAATGGTCATGGTGCTTTTTACTATTGTATTCTTAGATTTTTTTTTAGGATGTATATGCCTTTTGCTTGACATCATTATCCTCATTTGACGATTTTGTAATGTGTGTACATGTGAGGTAAAAACTTTATGGGAATGTAAAATCCTTACATGCAATGAAGCTTAAGCCAAAGAAGATGGATTCATAGTGGTTGTGGCCTTTCCCACTAACATATTGCTTGATCAACTGAGAGATGGTAATGCCTCTTACTTGGCATCCTACCCTCCTTGTGTAGTTTTTGTGATGTATATGTATGCATCATTAAAAATTAGACATACTCATTATATATACAGTAAAATTCCTTCTTTTATTATGAAAACTTTATTTTCTTATGTATCTCACATTGGTTGGTGGAGCATGTCTATAAAGATGTAAAGTCCTTAGATATCATCGAACGTTTTCCAATGATTAAGTGTCTACCATAATCATAAATCTAACCTTTCTTAATAGCATATTATTAAATTGGTTAGATGTCTATATCTCCTACTCAACTACCTTCGTGTAAGGTCTTTTCTTACTAATGGTGGCAGACACATTGTCCAGGAGGGCATGGATGGTTCTCACATAAGGATGCAATGTCGTAAATTGCTTTCCCAAACAATGGATGGAGTGGTGAATCACCTCATGACTCCTTTATATGAGTTGGGATGACTTGTTTGCATGAGTTGGCCATGTGTATCCAAGGCATTAGACATCCTTACTTGGTGGATGTACCTTTGAGCGCACTTGGGCACACTTGTCAAGTGCAACTAAATTCACTTGCTAGGTGGACTTGGGCACATTTTTTGGGAGCATTGGGAACAATTGTGTGCATGATCCAAAATGGATCCTAAAACCCTCTAAGTCTTTATAAGATCAAAAACTATCGTGAAAGAAAAACATTTAAAAAAAGCGGAAAACACTATCGCAAAGGAAAAACAAGAAGAAATGGCCAAAAATAGAGTTATCGGAGGCTTGAACAACAATGCACAGGAGCCGTCAAATCTGGCCGATCAACGGTCCAGATCCAATCGGCATATCACAATCGAAGATGGCAAGCGGAGGCTATCGTAGGCTACCATAAGAAAGTTGCGACAGTGATCAGCACAAGTCAACGAGGACCATCGATCAAGCGCACAGATCGACGGCCTAGGTTAACTCGCAATATCGCATCGGCAAAATATAAGGAGCGCTTACCAAAGGCCCAGGGACTATGCGATATGCGATCACGACATATCGCATCGGAGCAATACAAAGAAGCGAGGCTGATACAAATGCGACTTGCGATAGCCCGACCCAATGGGGTTATGGATGCAATTTAATAATATTTCAAGTCCAGTATAAGGGTTTTTTTCAATTTATTTCAAATTTTCGTTAAATAAACGAAAAACAAAGGAAATGCGTATGGAGCGATAAAACGGACCCGAAAGGGTTTATACATGCATTTTTAACGTATTTGAGTTCCGTAATGAGTGGGATTTTGGGCAGGCCTTAGGCGGTAAGTGGTATTGGACGGGCTCCGCCCGATCCCATCCACTAGTCGACACGTGGCTTGAGAAAACCGCCTTTTTGGGCAGGTAATCTCCATACGCATAAGCCACCCGAAATGAATAGCAGCAGTTGGATCAATGATCATATAGATCAACAGTGGATGTGCGATAGCGATATAAAGGTGGACCCAATGGAGTTATAAGGCGGAATTGATAATATCTTATGTCCGATAAATGGTAGTTTGGTGGATTTTCTCGTGTTTTTGTGTATTTCTTTGTGTAAACAGAGAACGACTATTTTGGGGATTTCAAAGGCGTCGATGGTCCCTTCCGTTATAAAACAGGTGGCCACCATCCCTGAAGATGTTTAGCAATGATTGATTAACGCTTAGAGGGGATTTGAGCTGACAGAGGCCAGGAGCCAGAGAGCCAAGAAGAGGAAACGAACAGACAGCGCCGAATGGCTTAAAAGCCACTGAATGGCAGAGATAGAGACAAGAAATGCTGAGACAGAGAGAAGACAGAGACAGAGAGCGAGAGAGAGAGTTTGTGTACTCAGAGAGACTTGAGGGATTCAAGTAAACTCCTGTTGTTTTGTATCTGTTGTATTGAGACTCAAATGGAGCTCACTTTTGTAAAACTCTGCTCTTAAAGACATAATAGAGAGTTCACCACTGAAGGCTGGACTAAAAGACGTAGCCCAGGAGTTTTGGGTGAACTCCTTGATTATTTGTTGTGTTGTGTGTTTGTGTCTGTTATGTTTCTTTAACTGCTTCATTGTCTATATTATTCGCAATATTTTCGATCTGTTGCACTAAGTAATATAGGCAAATCTTGCACATGAGTCTGTAATACCTTAATATTAGTCTAAGATCTCATTTTCAGATCAAGTGGTATCAAAGCTTTAGGTTTGCTAAGGTTAGACAAGCTTGTGTTGGATTATTGAATGCTAACTAGGCCAAAGCTCAAACTAAGAGAAGGAGAGCTTGTTTATGCTAATCCAGAGATTGGAAGAGTCTACTCTCATAGGCGAATGGCTGGAGAAGTCCCATTGGAATCAGAATCTCAGTTCATGGACAGTTTTATGGCCATGCAAGCCATGGTGGAAGAGATGTATCGAGAATTTAAGAAGGGTCGAGGTGAAAGCACGTCAACACCCAAACAAGACAAAGGAGCAGAGGAACCTTCTCTAGATGCCCATCCAGAGGGAGAAGGGAAAGGGGAAGAACCTCCTCCATCGTCTCCTCCACCATCACCTCCTTCTAGCCCTGAAAATAAAAAGAAGAAAACATCTTTGATTAAATTAGATGTAAAGTTTGATTTGCCAATCTATGATGGAGAATTAAATGCAGAAAAGCTAGATAACTGGATTAGACAGATTGATGTATACTGCAGGGTGCAGAACATTGATTTAGAAAGGAGAAAGATTCAGTTGTCTAGCCTTCGCCTTGGAGCAACTGCACTAGTGTGGTGGGAAGGCAGGACACAAGCTGATTTGAAGAAGCATGGTAAAATTCTTTCTACCTAGAATGAATTTGTTTTTGCCATTAAAAAACAGTTCTATCCTTTATCTTATATGCAACAAGCAATGATGAGTTGGCAAACTCTTCGCCAATTAAAGGGCCAAAGTGTACAAAGTTATACCTAAGAATTTAGAAAAAGAGCTTTAACTCTTGGCATATCTCTAGACTCACCTGAAACTTTGTTGAAGTATATAGGTGGTCTACATAGCTATTTGAAGCACGCCATTCTCATGTTTAATCCCACTAGCCTAGATGA
>APFE030691756.1:28617-57379 GCA_000404065.3 Pinus taeda | reverse complement strand
AATGTAAACTTAGGTTTGCTATTGGGTCAACATTTGTAGATGAGGTTGAGTTAGATATAGTTCCCTTGGATATATATGTGGTATTATTTTAGGAAGTCCTTACTTGTATGATAGAAAAGCCATATTCTATAGAGCTGAAAATAAATATCAACTCCCTAAAGATGGAATAGAATATATTGTAAGAGCTCATAAACTCAAAAATAACTATTCTCTCATAAACTCAGGGTAGATGAAAAGAATTGTAAATTCATGCAAGCAATTTTTACTAATGGTTGTAAAGGAAAAGAAACTTGATAAAACCAATGTATTTGAGGTTGTGATGCTAAACAGAAAGCTGATTTAGTTAAATTTGTTTCGGAATATGATATCCTATTCAAGAACCTGAAGGTCTGCCACCCAAAAGGGAAATAGTACATGATATTCATTTGTAGCAAGATGCTCCATTGCTTAACATCGGAATGTACAGGTTATCTGCTTTAGAGAATGCAGAGATCAAGAAGTAGGTACAGGAGCTGCTCGATAAAGGGTTCATAAGACCAAGCACATCACCATGTGGATCTCCAATCATGTTGGTGAGAAAGAAAGATAGTTTGTGGAGGATGTGCATTGATTATAGAGCACTGGATAAAATAACGATCAAGAATCGTTATCCTCTTCCTCGCATTGATGATCTATTAGATCAGCTGAAAGAAGCAGCTTACTTTTCCAAGTTGGACTTGCATAGTGGCTATCGTCAGGTTAGAGTAGCAGAACAAGATGCATGGAAGACTACTTTCAAAACAAAGTAAGGGTTGTATGAATGGATGGTTATGCCTTTTGGCTTAACTAATGCTCTTGCCACTTTCATGAGAGTTATGAATGATGTACTCAGACCTTTTATTGATGATTTTGTAATTGTATATTTAGATGACATTCTTGTTTTCAGTAAAACATGGGAAGAAAATTTGTAGCATGTAAAGCAGACTTTAGATGTTTTGAAAAGAGAAAATCTCTATGTGATGTTGTCAAAATGTGAATTTGGCAAAACATCTTTAAATTATTTGGGTCATATTGTAGGGGGTGGTGAATTGAAGATAGACCCCTCTAAGGTTGAAGTCATTGTGAACTAGCCTAAACCCAAATCTGCTACAGAAGTTAGGAGTTTCCTAGGAGCAACACAATATTGGAGAAAGTTTATTGCTAACTTTTCCTTGATTGCAGCTCCCTTACATGCTTTAACAGGATTGAACAAGGTATTTCAGTGGGGAGGCAAACAAAAGAAAGCCTTCGACACCTTAAAAGAAAAAATTAGTACAGCACCAATGCTAGCACTGCCAGATCTTCAATGACCATTTGAGATTGAAACAGATGCCAGTGACTATGCCATGGGAGCAGTGTTGATGCAACACGGTAAACCAATATGCTATCATTCTAAGACATTTAATTCTGCAGTAGTTAATTATCCCACCTATGATAAAGAATTGTATGCTTTAGTACAGAGTGTGAAAAAGTGGAAACATTACCTAATGGGAAAAGAAACAATTATACATACATATCATCAACCACTTCAATATTTGCACTCACAAACTAAATTGCAACAATCAAGACACTATAGGTGGATGGGTTTTCTATAGCAGTTTCATCTTGTCATCAGATATAAGAAGGGCATACACAATAAGGTTGCAGATATGTTATCCAAACCAATCATAAATGCATCTACTATACTTAAGCAGAACTCAGTAATGCATGAAAGCTACATTGAACAATATGCTCAAGATGTAGATTTTAAAGATGTATATGCAACTTTAAGTCATGGGAAACAAGTAGAAGAATTGTTATGGACCAACTCTTGTATCATTTGGGAAAGTTATGCATTCCACAAACTGAAAGAGTTAACATAATCCGAGAATCACATACTTCTCTTATATCAGGTCATTTTGGCGTAAGTAAAACAATTGCACAGCTGCAAAGGTTCTGTTATTGTCCAAGAATGCATGAAATAGTTTCTAGATATATTAAAGGGTGTACCATGTGTGCTAGAAGCAAGCGTAGTAATAGAAAATTAGGCTTGTACACTCCACTTCCAGTTCCTTCTCATCCTTGGGAAAGTGTTTCCACGGACTTTATTGGGGGATTGCCAAAATCTAGAAAAGGTCATAATTATTTATATGTTATTGTGGATAGGTTCAACAAAATGTGTATTTTAATACCTTGTAACTAGCAGATTACAACTGAACAAACAACAAAGTTGTTCTTTCAGCATGCATGGGTTCATTTTGGGTTACCCACTTCCATTGTATCTAATCGAGATTCTTGATTTTTTGGGAATTTTTGGTCAAGTCTATGGGAATTGATGGACACCAGATTGAAGAAGAGCACAACATTTCATCCACAAACAGATGGCCAAACAGAGATGGTCAACAAAATAGTGATCCAGTTGCTCAGAGGCTATTGCCGCAAGCATCCCAAGCTTTGGGATGAACATTTTTGTTATGTGCAACATGCTTACAACCGTGTTAAGCACTCTTCTACTCAGAGATCTCCTTTTGAGACTTGTTTTGGTTTTACACCAAACTCTCCCTTGGATTTTGTCTTTGGTAAAGACATAGCAGTTGATGGACACAATGATGTGGACAAAGCAACCAAGTTCATTGAACAGATCCAAGAAATTCACCAGGCAGTGCAGGAACAACTGGAAAGAAGCTAGGCCAAGTGCAAGGCAAGGCATGAAAAGCATCGAATTGAGCATAGCTTTCAAGTTGATGATCAAGTTTGGTTGTACATCAGCAAAGACAGAATGCGAGGTGAAGGTAAGAAGTTGAAACCAATAAGGTATGGGCCTTTCAAGATACTTGAGAAATTTGGTGAAAACGCTTTTCGCCTTGATTTGCCAGCTTATATGAAAATCTATTCAATCATTAATGCAAATAACTTGAGACTATATGAACCTTCATTGATTAAAGATCCCAAACAGAAAAGTCAGTTGCCTTCTATTGATGATCTGTTGCCTGAATATCTCAATGAGTTGCAGGAAGAGACAGTTCTGGATAGGAAGGTGAGAACTACGCACAGAGGGGATGTTGAGTGCCTCAGAATTGGACTCAAAGGTTCAAAACCAAGCAGTGCATGAAGGATAGAGATTGGACAAGTGAGGAAGTTGTATCCTCACTTGATCAATGCTTAAAAAAACCAACTTTTGGTGGTCCAAAAGATTTTTCAGTGGGAAGGCGTGATCCAAAATGGATCCGAAAACCCTCTAAGTCTTCATAAGATCAAAAACTATCGCGAAAGAAAAACCTTTAAAAAAGGCGGAAAACACTATTCGCAAAGGAAAAATAAGAAGAAATGGCCAAAAACAGAGTTATCGGAGGCTTGAACAACGATGCACAGGAGTCGTCAGATCTGGACGATCAACAATCCAAATCCGATCGGCATATCACAATCGGAGATGGAAAGCGGAGGCTATCAGAGGCTACCATATGAAAGTTGCGACAGCGATCAGCGCGAGTCAACGAGGACGGTCGATCAAGCACGTAGATCGACGGCCTAGGTTAACTCGCAATATTGCATCGGCAAAATACAAGGAGCGCTTACCAAAGGCCCAGGGACTATGCGATATGCAATCGCGACATATCGCATCACAATATCGCATCGAAGCAATACAAAGAAGTGGGGCCGATACAAATGCGACTTGTGATAGCTAGACCCGACGGGGTTATGGATGCAATTTAATAATATTTCAAGTCCGGTAAAAGGGTTTTTTCAATGTATTTCGCATTTTTGTTAAATAAATGAAAAACAAAGGAAATGCGAATGGAGTGATAAAACAGACCCGAAAGGGTTTATACATGCAGTTTTAACGTATTTGAGTTTCGTAATAAGTGGGATTTCAGGCGGGTCTTAGGCGGTAAGTGGTATTGGACGGGCTCTGCCCAATCACATCTATTGGCCAACACGTGGCTTGAGAAAACCGCCTTTTCAGGTGGGTAATCTCCATACGCATAAGCCACCCGAAATGAATAGCAGCCGTTGGATCAACGATTATATAGATCAACGGTGGACGTACGATAGCGATATAAAGGCGGACCTAATGGAGTTATAAGGCGGAATTGATAATATTTCAGGTCCGATAAACGACAGTTTGGCAGATTTTCTCGTGTTTTTGTGTATTTCTCTGTGTAAACAGAGAAAGACTATTTTAGGGATTTCAAAGGCGCTGATGGTCCCTTCCATTACAAAATAGGTGGCCACCATCCCTGAAGACGTTTAGCAATGATTGCTTAACGCTTAGAGGGGATTTTAGCAGATAGAAACCGGGAGCCAGAGAGCCCAGAAGAGGAAACAAACGTGCAGTGCAGAATGGCTTAAAAGCCATTGAATGGCAGAGACAAAGACAAGCAGTGCAGAGACAGAGAGTGAGAGAGAGAGTCTGTGTACTCAGAGAGACTTGAGGGATTCAAGTAAACTCCTGTTGTTTTGTATCTGTTGTGTTGAGACTCAAATTGAGCTCACTTTTGTAAAACTCTACTCTTGAAGACATAATAGAGAGGTCACCATTGAAGGCTAGACCAGGAGACGTAGCCCAAGAGTTTTGGGTGAACTCCTTGATTATTTGTTGTGTTGTGTGTGTGTGTTTGTTATGTTTCTTTAACTGCTTCATTATCTATATTATTTGCAATCTTTTCGATCCGTTGCACTAAGTAATATAGGCAAATCCTGCACATGAGTCTGTAATACCTTAATATTAGTCTAAGATCTCATTTTCAAATCAGTGCACTTGTTTGGACATGAATGTTCAAAGGACAATGGATTGAAGGAAGTGTTACCTCCTAGGTTCTCTTTTAGTGTAAAAGTATCCCAAACACAAATTGTGAAACCCGAAGGGAAACTTGGAAAACTACCCATTGTTACCTCAATAGTCTTGTTTTTGGGTCTTTAGACAAGGTTTTAGTTCAAGGGGAACCCCTAAGTATACTAAGATCAAGACATTGTAGATTTAAGAAGCAAAGGGGAGTAGTTTTATTTTTGATCTAAGGTTTTAAATTAACAATTAAATTTTATATTTAAACCAATTTTTAAACAAACTTTTATGGATTTATAAAAAATAATAGTAAAACAAGGCTATAATTAGTAAATTGAACTAGGTTTTAGCACTAAAAATAAAAATAAAAAAATTGATTTCAAATTCAACAAGTCAAATTTGAGATGATTATTTGAAGTTTAAATGACATGAAATGCAATTTGTTTTAATGATTTTATTTTCTTTCTCTTTTAGAAAACATAAAAATAAAATGAAAATTTTGTAGTTTTTTGGTTGGTTGGGAGGGAAAGATGTGTCTTAATCTATTTGGGCTTATGGGGTCAAGTTAAGATCTTTAAAGGGTTGGGCTTATGGGGTTAATTCAACCTCTTTAGAGGGTTTGTTCTTATGAAATATTAGGGGTTGCTGATAGAAAAGGACATGTAATAACAAAACCCTAAGTTGGTAACTAGAGATCACAAATTTGAAAGAGTAAAGGGTCTATGAAAGATTCACTTCCGAGACAACTTTAAGGTGCCCTATTATGAGTCAAATATAAAAAAAATAGAAGTACATACTGTTGAAAAATGAAACAAGAAATTCTCAATTTGATTTTGCCTTGATTAAATTGAGAAAATTCGCATTTTGACATCAGCAGACAATTTGGATGCATTTAACTTGTGTGACATGGCTTGTGTCACCTAGTTTACTCAGTAAATTCAAGTTAGAGGAATTAGGGTCCAGTTAAGCATGTGTGATTTCTAATTTTTAGCAATCAAGGTCTGTTTTTTTCCCTTGGAATAATCGTAATTTTATTCATTAAAAATTATCAAAATTACATGTTATAGATGCTAAATAGAATATGCAATAATAGTAGGTTATGATTTCTCAGAATTCATAAAAGACTAATCTATTCTTTCCTACCTTTCTTTTTTTCCACTTTTCTCCAACCACTAGTGTTGGGAGTGGATGTTACAATAAACATTTGATTCTCATTGGTATTAGCTTGACCTTCTTTGTCAAAATCAGATCCCTCTGAACCATGTATTCGTTTGTTGCCACTTATTTCTTGCCCTGTTGTGTGCTACGCATACTGCTGCGAAGAGTTGTTGATCCTTTGTGTTATTGTCGAGTTGTGCTCTATCCTGTCCTTTTGTTGGTTGTTTTGTACTATCTGTACATTATTGTTTGTATTGTTTTATGTTGTCTCTTCTTCATTTGCATCTTCTTCTCTGATCTCGGTGCGTTGCCAGCCTTTTGGCTTTTGGGATTGCTTCTTATTTCTTTTGGGATCTTTTTTAGCTTGTGGGCATGCGTTATGAAGATGACCTGTTTGTTGACAAGTACAACAATGGAATGTTGTATTTTCATAATCAAGTGGTTGAGTCCACTCAATATTGTTGTGGACCAGAATTATGCGGTCAAGTAAACCTTGACTCAGATATACTTCAACACATATTTGGGAAAATTTAAATATGCCTCTTGATACTCTATCTGCATCAATCTTGAGGAATTTATCCAGTGTATTCCCAATTCGTGCTAATAATTTGTGATGCCAGAAATGTAGTGGAAGATTGTGTATCCTGGCACATATAGACATTTTAGATACCACCATAGTGGTGGCATCAAATCCTGGGAACCAGGGGATCATGAATAGCCCTACATTGCCCCAGAACCATGGTACCTCGTTAAGGGCATATTCCCTGTCTTTGGTTGTGTCAAATTTGACAATAAAATAACCCTTGGAACAGAGTTGAATATAACAATTCATTGTCCATGTAGAAAAAATCCATTGGTGTAATGTGTCTGATTTAGGCCAAAAACCATTAAAACTACATATGACTTCTTTGGTATGAAAATATGCATAAAGTTCATTTACCCAGGGCAGAGAGATTGTTAAGGCTAGTATCTAGAATTTTTGCTCGACAATGTAGGGTCCAGGTAATTCTGTAGGTGTTTCTAGTTTAGTTTGGGCTTCATCGTTCCCTTTGACCGCATATTTGAAATATCTTGTGCCCTTTGAGCTGGTTTCGAAAGACCCCCTGCGCAAACGCAAATTGAGGATGATGGTCAATTCTGAAGCAATGCCATTGTCCTGTAGGGTGAGATTGTCCTACAAGATGTGTGCTGAATAAATCAAACTTTATAGACTTACTAATATGCCTAGCTGATTTTGGATTTCACCCTTTAATTCTTGTGTCTACCTCCCCTTCCAGATCCGCTTACAGACAGTTCGCCCTTGTAGTGTTCTAATGAAATTTTTTATCAGATTTGGCCCTGTGGTTGGTGTATCTGTCCTTGATGGATATTTATATGCTAAAATATGCTCAAGAAATGTTATATCTGGTCGATATGGACCCACCTCCATTTCTCAAGTCTTCAAATCTGGGCCGACATCGCCTCCCATCCAAGGATTGTGTATGTGATCTGTCTCCTTCTTGTGCTCTTCCTGTATAATAGGCAGTGTAGGTTTATCATTGTTTTATCCAGATAGGCCCTCTTTAGATGTAGTCCCAACATTCTTTGATATAGTTGTATACTGCTTCTTGTTTTCGATCTGGTGGGAGCGTGAATACAAAATCCTGTTGTCAGATCAAGAACGACTATCATAGTCGTGTGTATTGGGGATTAGATGGACTAAACTCTCAAGAAAACCTTTAGAAACTATGGCAACAATAGAAATTTTCTCCTCAATGGCGTTCTTTCCTTCTTCATCCACTTTGTGCCAAGTGCTAAAGCCATTGTGGACAACATTGATAGGGCTCGATTCGAAGTAATGGCCGGTACATAAGCGATACTCTAGATATGTTTGAGGGGAAGGAAAATCTGCCTTTTGTGGGAATGGATCTGTTATATTTTTGTCAGATTCGTTGATGAGTGAATGTTTTGGTGAGATGGAGATCTTGTCTGATCCCACCAGTACCAGAATTTGTGCGTGAGCTGAGATTTCATTCTCTGGGCTATGGAAAGATATCTCCACTAATAGCCCGACCAAGATCATTAGGTCGATCTGAGCAGTCTCGTGGAAAAATTCTGCAGAGACCCGTGATTCCATAGATGAGTCCCCAGTATCAAACCCCACCATGCCCTCAGTAGCATAGTTTTGGCTGAGCTGGGGGCCATTAGATCGCAACACTCTGCAACAGCATATCTGAAAGCCCTATTTTCATGAACATCATGTGTCATGTGATCCCAAGCTGCTACTTGATTACCACAATCAAGGTCTTTTATTTCAAGTTGTTTTCAGTTAAACTAGTTCCAAATGTTGGAGGAACTACTGGAAGGTCAATTGTGCAGTGAGACTTTAGTCTAACTTAGTGATCATCTAGATAATTGATCAATCAACCCAAAATAGCTAGTGCATGCAGAGAATTCAAGTTCCCCGGCTGTGGTAGAGATTCCAAGGTAGTGTAACATTAGTTGTAGACTAGTATTAAGTGTACAGGTGTTGCATACAGTCAGATGATCAACCTTGGGAATTGTGCAATCCATTTTGGATAAATTCCTAAATAATACAGACCTAATTTTCTCAAGGAATTGCACAAGGAAATAGGGGCTCAAGAAGAGGCAAAAATTGACTAAATCTAGGTCATAGATTCTCAGTGAGCAGAAATATAGGTTATTCACTTGTTGGATGTGCTCCATTGAGTAAAGAAATTGTAATACATCTCTATTCATCATATTAATGCAAGCATGAATTAGGGGTTTAAGCATATTTCTTTCCCAAGGAAAAATATTGTGTGCATGTGTGTTATTTCTTATTGCATGTCTGAAATTTCTGTTTTAAATTGTGAATTAACTTCTATATAGTAGTAGAGTAGGTTTGTGTCTTGTGATTTTGATTAAAAATTCATGAGCAATTGAAAATCTACACCATCATTTCTACATGGTATCAAAGCATGATTCACATTAGTGCAGGAATTTCGAAGTTGTTTCTCAGAAGGTTCGAATTTGTAGTTCAGTGTAGTAGGATCTCTTCAGAGTTGGGAGAATGGCCTTCAATGGACTAATATTAGAGTATGCATTGGAAGGCAACTCAAATTTCATTGCATGGAAGGATCGCATGGAGGCGGTGTTGGATGACAATGGATTGCTAGAATACATCAAGAGAGATGTTGCAAAACCAGTGGAATATGATGTCTAAAACCTAGCCTAATGGAAGAAAGATGTAGTCAAGGTGAGGAGAATAATATTGGATGGAGTGTGAGACCACATTGTCACAAATATCCATGGGAAAGAAACTTCATATTTAATGTGGCATGCACTGATAGATCCGTTCCAAAATAGCAACGACCACAGGAATCTGGCACTCAAGGATAAACTTCGAAATATCAAGATACAAGAGAATGACACTATTCAACAATATCTGAGTAGGTTCACAAGAGTTTGTGTTACTATTTTAGATGATGACTTGGTAAGCCTAACCCTTTTAGGCCTTCTTAAGAGTTGGCATACCAAGATTTAGTGAACGGGAGGGAGAAACTACCGAACTGGGAATGCTTATGGTTCGATTTGGTACAGGAGGAAATAAGGCATGATACTAGAGATGAAACTAAATCCAAGGGAAAGGATGAAGAAAAATTTCCTTGGTTGAAAAGGGAAAGAAGGGAAAAGCAAATAAATCTCAAACCAAACCAAAACCCAGCCAAGGGGGCAAGAATAAATATTTTTCCAAAATTAAATGCTTCAATTGTCATGAATACAGGGACTATGCCATGAAGTGTCCACACAAAAATTCAAGCAAGAATACCTTAGGAGGAGCACCAGGTGAAGCCTTGGCTTCATAGTTCGAGCTTGAATTTACCCTTATCACATGCATTATCAACACAATGATGGGGAGCATGTGATACTTGGACTCAAGTGCCTTATTCCACATGACAGGGTGTAGATATTTTTTCAGTGACTCAGAGGACAAATATCTCCGATGCACATCGAGCTAGGGTACGATGTAAGGTGCAACACAACTAGGATTGGTACAATCACCTTTCAGAGGGAGGCGAGCTCCCCTCGTAAGCTCAAGGATGTCATGTTTTTTTTTTGTCCTAAAGAAAAATCTCATCGATGTTGTAGTTTTAGAAGACTATGGTTATGATATGATCTTCAGCAAAGGGAAAGTATTCCTGAGACACATAGCCACGGGACAGGAGAAGCAGATCAGGGTTCATGTGAAGAACCTGTATAAGCTAGATGTGGAAGATTTTTTTGCATTAAGCACCAAGGCGGAGAAAGTGCAGATTTGCAATGTCAATGAACTTTGGCCCAAAAGACTTGGACATTTGCATCATGGCGCCTTGAAGATTATGTAGAAAATAACCATTGGGCTCCCTAAATGAACACTTGAGCAACAAGATGTATGCAAAAGATGTACCTTGGGGAAGTACACAAAATCCACATTCCATGATCGAGACAAGAAAGCACATGCAGTATTGGAAAGGATCCACTCTAATGTTTATGGACCTTTCTTGATAGCCTCTACTTCTAGACACAAATATTTTGTCATTTTTATTAATGACTTCTCAATGAAGTGTTAGATCTTCTTTCGGAAGAAATATGAGACATTCTCCAAGTTTGTAGAATTCAAGGTACTGGTTGAGAAAGAAACCAACAAGAAGGTGAAGGCTCTTAGGAGTGATAATGGAGGTGAGTATGTTTTGAATGAATTCAAACATTTATGTGCAAAATAAGTCATTCAAAGAGAGTTGAAAACACCCCACAGCCCATAACATAACGGGCTGGCTGAGAGAAAGAATCGTAGCATTGTGGGAGCTGTAAGAACCATGTTACATGACCAAGGCCTACCTTTGCATTTGTGGGTTGAAGCATGCAATGCAGCAGTCTATTACTAGAGTCCTCATTAGATTCTTGGTATGATTACACCAAAGGAGGATTTCTCAGGGAGGAAGCTAGATGTGTCGCATTTCAGGAATTTTTTATCCTTTGTTTACTACCATGTCTCCAAAGAATCAAGGAAGAAGATCTAGTTGATAGCAAATTTGGGAGTATTTGCGGGTTACACAGAAACTCCACACAACTATCATGTGTACTTTTCATCCCTCATAATGAGATTTGTACGAAGGGATGTAAATTTTGATGAGGAGAAAGTGATGTGGTGCTCTCTTGAGAGGGAGCTTCAAATCCCACTAGAAGAGGATATTTTAGCTCCAAAGGAGGAGCCTCATTAAGTTGTGGAGAAACCACAAATTTAGGAGAAAAGAGTGGAGACAAACACTCAAGCTTAACCATCCAGAGAAAGCAGGAAAATAACCAAGGAAGTTAATAGGCTTGTGCAGGATACGAGGGAGAATGTGGGAGCTCCTTCAAAATTGTGCATGAATATGAGGTCATCTGATCGGTACACTGGATGCATGGATCTAAAGACTGGGATTCTATAGATTGATCCATCCTCTTTCTAGGAAGCACTAGAGAAACCTGTATGGGTTGATGCAGTGGTGTAGGAATACGGATCCATTGTAAATAATTGGTCCCAAGACTAGCAGATAAATCAACTGTGGGTTCGATATGGATCTTCAGGGTGAAGTAGGAAACAAATGGAAGCATAGAGAAGTATAAGGCTAGATTTATGGCCAAGGGGTACTCTCAAGTTGATGGAATTGAGTATGAGGAGACCTTTGCTCCTATTGCAAGGTACTCGTCAATTAGATCAATTCTTTGTTTAGCTGCGTGATCCACCATATGGATGTAAAAAAAAAACATTTCTCAATGGGGTTATTGAGGATGAGGTGTACATCAAACAAACAAAAGTTTTTGAGACTTTTAATCAAGAGTCTTATGTGTGCAGACTCAAGCGAGCATTGTATGGTCTCAAAGAAGCACCCCGTGCTTAGTACACCAAGATCGATAGTTATCTCACTAGTTTGGGCTTCACCATAAGTGAAGTGGATACAAACCTCTATCACATATTGGTAGAAGGTAAATGTCTTATTATTGTCTTATATGTTGATGATTTCATTTTAACTGGTGATGAGTAGTTGATCGTATCTTGCAAGGACGACTATGTAAGGGAATTTGAAATGAAGGACATGGGTCTCATGCGCTACTTCCTCGAGTTGGAAGTATGGCAAGGCGATGGGGAACTATTTGTGTCTCAATGCAAGTATGAAAATGAGATACTACAAAGATTCTACATGGAGAGTTGTAGACCCATGGAGACACCTCTAGTGACCATCTGGAGGAAGGAGGATGCCACTTTAGGTGAGGAAATGGATGCTACTATTATCAGCAGTTAGTGGGTTCACTAATGTTTCTTGTGAACACACAAACAAATATGTGCTATGCAATCAACCAACTAAGACAAGCTATGTTTAGCCCAACCAAATCATTTTGGAAGGTAGCTAAGCATGTTTTATGGTACCTCAAAGGCACTACCCAGTTTGGACTATGGTACAGATAAACAGAGGGAGTGAATTTATGTGGCTTCACGGAAGCAGATTGGGCGGGTAGTCCATTAGACTGAAAGTGTACATCAGGTGGAATTTTTAGTGTTGGACCTGCATTGGTTTCCTGGTACAACAAGAAGCAAAGATTTGTGGTGCTCAGCTCGAAAGAAGAAGAATACATGGTTGCAAGTTAAGTAGCATGTGAGGCGATATGGATGAGAAAGATACTTGTAGGATTGTTTGGTCAAATGATGGATCCAAATGTGATCTACTATGATAATCATATTTGCATCAAGCTCTCTGAGAATCATGTATTTTACGATCGATCCAAGCATATAGATATATGGTATCATCGGTTGTGGGACTTTGTGTAGAGGCAGATAATGTTGCTATAATACATTATCATATAGGAACAAGATGTTGACATTTTGACGAAGGCCTTGTCAAGAGGGAAGATTGAGTTCTAGAGGTGCATAATAGGCGTGGTTGATAATCCCTTTCTTGCTAAGAGGGAGTGTTGAAAAATGCAATAAGAAATTCTCAATTTTATTTTTCCTTGATTAAATTGAGAAAAAATGAATTTCCACATCTACAAACAACTTGGAGGTTGGTAACTTGTGTGACATGGCTTGTATCACCCAGTTTACTCAGTAAATTCAAGTTTGAGAAGTTAGAGTTTAGTTAAGCATGTGTGATTTCTAATTTGTAGCAATCAAGGTCAGTTATTTCAAGTTGTTTTCAGTTAAACTAGTTCCAATTGTTGGAGGAACTAGTGGAAGGTCATGTAGCATCACTCCAATATCGATTTTTTTTTTCATGGAAAATTTGGGTAGGTCCATCTAAAGGGACCACACCCCTTGGCCAAACTAATTTGAGCCTAACCTTGAGGGCATTGAGAAGAATTGAACTTGCGACCTCCTAATGGTAAGGTGCTTTAGAAATGAAACCTCAACTAATTGAGCTAACCCTCATGGCTTCCAATATAGATAAGTTAGATGATAAGTCCCTGAAGAATAGGAGAATATCCTCCAAATACCCAAATACATTCATACATCCAAAGCACCTCTCCTCAATAATGACTTCATGATCTATATATATACCTATTCACACATTTCACTTGTGGCGCTTTTATTATTAGTTCAGCCCTATTACGTATACATTAACAAACTGCATGTACATTTAACTCCATATATGCCCCCTTTGGGATCATATCATTTACATTTAGCCCCATATATGCCTTGTTGGGGTCATATCATCGTACTCTCCTTCAAAAATATTTGTCCTCAAAGCTTTGCAATGAAGGGTGTTACATGTGATGAAACCAAATAATATAATTTCCTAATATTCGTACATTTTTTCTTACCATTGATGATGATCCATCTCCAAATCCAATTATATTAGTCATAATCCTTGATGGCTAGTTGTTTCATAATTTCATTTCCTTTTGTTCCATGTAGTGATATTGAGACTTCTCCGATTTGTAGTAGTTGTTAATCTTTGATAATATTCTATTGAATAATTATATTGTGATGTATTGTTCAATGAATATTGATGAGTATTCCAACTTCTTCCTTGATAGTGTTGATATTGATCTTCTTGTCTTCCATGAAATATTTCCTGGTAATGAGGATGTTGATATGTTTTCACATTTGATGGTTTTCACTTAGAATACCCATTTCATCTATCTTCTTTTCAAAGAAAATGGACTCCTCTATCCTATTTTATTGGTAATTCATTACTTTAGCCTTAGAGATGATACCATCATATTTGACATGCACGGTCTCTATTTAGAGTTCAACTTCTTCAAGTATCTTATGGTGACCTTCTTGAATTTTGTTGTCTTTCTCCTTTTGAAGTTACAATGCGATACCATATATAAGATTCTGACATCCTTCTTCAATTATAGAAAGCATTTTTTATTTTACCTCATTCATATCTAGGACTTATCCAATCTTCCTGCAAATTTCCTCTTCAATTATTTTGGTAGTCTCTTCATCTAAGATCAATATTTCTTCTTGACTTTTACATTGCTTCTTTTCTTTTTTAAATCTCTCGATGCCAATAGTTTCTATTATGGTTTTGTAATGCATGTATTTCTTCATCTTTCTTTTTCAAATTTTCCCTTGAATCAACCCATTTCCAATTCTCCTTGCCACTTTTTCCCTATTTTAATTGTTGAATCTCCTCAATGAGTGTTTCATAAAGGTTTTATATATTGGATAGCTCATCACCCTTCTTCTTGATCTCTTCTTTATCTTTTGTTATTTCCTCTTTAATTTTATGCGCCACTTCCATTTTTGAGTGACTCCTTGATCCATTATTTTGAAAACAATTCTTCAAAAAAATTCCATGTGATGTGCGATCTAGTATTCTTATTGAAGCCTCTCCACCACTAGGAAGATTCACCCTCAAAATCAAATGCTACAAAATAAGGATTTGAAAAATCTTTCCTTATCATTCTAAGCCATTCAACAAAATTGAGTTCATCTTTGTCTTCTTCTCCTTTAAGTCTAGGTATTGTCATTGACTCTTAAGTGAGGTCTAATCCAAACCCTCCAATTATAACCTCAATATATAAAAAATGGTGATTTCAAATATTTGTAATCCTTTGCAAACTATATTCTTCTACCTTTTCTCTTTCCAATGGTTTTGGATCAGTGCAATCAAAATCCTAATCAAAGTTACAATGGTTGTAGGTTAATATACGGTTTAAAACCATGTTTTGGAGCTTGTCCTCTTAATAGACCTTTATTTTGGTGTGTCTCTAAAATTTTGACCTTTTTGTGTCTGAAATTTAAGCCAGTAGTACTCTAATATGTCTCCTCTACAATTCTTGTTGGGTATGTGTCATATTATTTGCACGACTCGTGTTAGGTGTTGTTATGTTATGTCGGGTGCAACAGGGGGGTCGCAAGGGGGGTGGAATCCCCCCTTGTTGGCTCGGTATGTAGGGGGGTGGTATCCCTCTTTCACAAGGTTCAAGGTCGCACCCAAAAACACACACACACACACACAATTTTTACGCATGGTTTTTTACATGATGCTTTTCCCATGGTACTTGGTAGATCTAGTCAAGGGAACTATGGTTATGTTCTAATGCAGGGTTGGTGGATTGGGGGTTTCTGAATGATTCAACATGTATATAATGTATTTTAACATTGAAAGGAATATAATGAAAAATCAATTTGGTTTCCTGCTTTTGAGTTCTCGGAGAAAAATCTTTGTGTATATTTTATGTTCTTGCCATTGTATATTTTCTAATTTTCAAGAATTTGTTTGCAAGTAATTTTGGGTTAAAACTTTCAATTCCACAGGTATGATCAAAATTTTATGTTCAAATTGAAATTTATGATAACTCTCCCAAAATTTGTTTGTTTTTTTCCCTTTACCGAGAACAAACTTGTCCAATGTGCCATGTGTCCAAATTTTAAAATCCAATTCTGAAATTTTTACTAGTGGTACTTTCACATATCTCCTATGATCCTTGAAAATTTCATATTCTAAAACTTCTCTAGAAACAAGTTACATCGAACATACCAAGGTGAATCATTTGAAATTGATTTCTCGGTTAGTCACAAACCTTGTCTTCCATAGACAATATCTTTGACATTATATTGAAAACCTACTAACTTTTCCACCTGTAACATGACATTTCTTCTCAACCTCCACAAAATTTCACTATCTAGAACCCTTAGAAAAGATATTGTAGGGAAAATAAAATGATCCCTTGTTTGAGACTAATTTCAAGATTAATCACAAACCCTAACTTCCATAGGTTATATATATGAAATTATAGTGAACAAGAACGTGAAATTTTGACCAATGTGGTTCTCTATTTCTCCTCACTATCATAAATATTTTCCTATCTAAAACTTCCTAGAAATAAATTATAGAAAAATAAAAGATGATTCATTTGAGACTAATTTCAGGATTAGTCACAGACCTAACTTCCATAGGTTATATCTATGAAATTATAGCAAACTAGAATTTGAAATTTTGATTACATGTACTTTGTTATTTCTCCTTAGTCTCCTCCAAATAGAATCATGTCGACCCCATGAAATATGGGAGAAATATGGCATGAGTGGCTCAAGAATGATGTGTATGGCTCTCCTTAAGGAACACAATGCCCTTAGCAAGGATGCAACATCTAAGGCAAGGACACCCCCTCAAAGTGACGAGCCATGCCTTCAAATATGTGCCATTAAAATGCAAAACATTATGCGACCTCATTTAATAGCTCAATAAATCATTTAATTTGTATCCCTTCTTAAGCTTAACCATCGTGTGTACATCATTAACCTTTATTACATGTGACAACCCCTAAGACATGATACATGTCCTAATACTCTAAGTAGGGATAGGTGGTGTGATTAATGTGGTGCTAAAATTTTATGTGTTCCTTTAAAGGGAGCACTTGGCATTAAGTTATCAATCTTTGAACCTATTTTTCTTATTGTCCCTTTTCATATTTTCTTTTATTTACTTAGTACCTTCTTGCTTTTATTTTATTTCAAGGTGGCTTGGCTCATGCATATAATATAACTTTTGGTTGCTTCAACTGTGAGTAATATTAGATCCTTTTAATTTAATTAGCCCTCATACATGGGATTTCATTCTTTTATTTTGGATTGTGCTACATGGAATATAATAAGTCAACCATGAGAGGGGAAAAGATGAATATGCATGGAAATGATGGAAAATGACAAGGTATGAAACTTTGACTAGGGAAAATGAAACACTTCACATACCTAGGTTGATAATAATACAACTTGATTCAATGACAACAATTATCTACAGGGAAATTATGAACCCACCATGGTATGACCTAGGGAGAGACAAGAATTTAGAATGTTGTAGTAATAGCCCTTTTTTCTATCCCTCTTGTAAATATTGTTACGAATTGTAATTCATGTAAATAATGTGGAAATGTAAACATTGATTGCTTGAGAGGAGTGGATACGAATTTAGAGGTCTAAAGAGGAGGAGTTGATTGTAAACCCAAGCTAATGTCTTTATTTCACCACTTGTCTCCCTAATAAATGTATTTCATTATTTGTGCAAACATTGAATTCATGTATGGAATTCCTAAGTGAAGGACAAGCCCATGTAGTCTTAGTTCTCGTGGAACATATGGGCGTTGTTAACACGCAAGAAATGGATGTGAATCAATGTCCCAATGGGAGATAGGGTAAATAATATACAAGAGTATGTAGAAGACTATATTAGTCTGTTGGTATGCTCAGTGGAGCAACAAGAATGTGAAGAAGCTCACAGAAGGAAAGAACAATGAACGTTGAAGAGTAAGAAAATGCAGTGTGTGAAATTGGAAATGGATGTGAATCTGCCAAGGAGAAGTAACCTTTTCTAGCATGTGTTTTATTTTTGGGATAGTATTCCCTATGTTTTGCTAAGGCTAGCGTGCATGCTTATGAATCAGTTGGCTAGTGAGATTTTAGTGGTAGCCTTGGGGTTCACAAACCACCGAGGTGCTAGTTGAAAGGAACTAATAAACCACTATGTGCTAGCCTTGGGGTCGATAAACCACTTATGTGCTAGCTCAGTAAGTCAATAAACCACTTGACAGATTGAGACACCTAGGTGCTAGTTGAAAGGAACCGATGAACCACTAAGTGCTCGCCTTGGGGCCAATAAAACACTTATGTGTTGGTTCAGTGAGTCAATAAACCACCTGGATAATGGGCTCTTGATTCTTGCAATGCTAACTTAGAGAATCCACTAACAAACCACTTATGTAGCGTATTCATCCTCATAGAACTAAACTGCATCTCACTGAGCCTTGGGTGAATCCCTATGATTGATTTTCGTTGGGGTAGAGGTCACTGTGGTGCTTGCTATTTCAGGCAGTTAATAAATCACTCAAACAATGGAATCCTCCTCTTGATTATTTGGTTGATTGGTATGAGTGTGAATACCCTTGAACACCTAACTCCTCAAACTATAAATCTTGGTCAGGGGTGGTCAGCTACAAGAAAGATTGCAATGCAAATAGCCTATCATTGGGTGGAGATTTGAAGTTCCTCCCTTAGTTGCCAATCAATCAAAGCTAAACAGATAAGTGTGTTTACTTATACTTATGTTGCACTATGAATACTGAATTATGTCGTTATGTGTTCTAAAACGGCATGCATATTATCATTGATTGCAAAGGAATGTATTATTCTTGGTAGTTTGTAATGAGATGGTTATGTGAATGACTCTCATGATTGTGAAAGGTTGGAAGCCTCTGTAAGGATATGTTGGTACTATTATGGGTATGGATCTATTTATATGATCTGTTGACGAGGGAACTTTTTAGAATTATTTTTAAAACCCTTGAATCTCAAAAGGCATGTGAGATATGGGACTATGCTTGGTGATTTATGCCCTTAAATTATTGACTAGTTTAGTATTTACAAATTTGTTTACAAAAAAAAAAACGAATAAACTAAATGTTCAGGATTATATAAGAGAACATAAATGAAATATTTACAAGTTATTACAACAACAAAAGAAAACATGATAGATGTGTAATGTACTACAAAAAATGAAAAAGTCATAAGCAACATAAAATTGAAGTAAAATAACATTATAGGCATTAATAATATTGGTGTTCTGAGAGCCAAAAGGCTACTCAAACACCTAAAAATCTGTTGTAAAAACTTAATTAAATTTCATCCAATATTGATCATGAAATAATGGAAATCCCAGAAAGATATGCACACAAAAACATGGGATGAAGGAATAATTTTTTTAATAATGAATATGATTATAGCCTTCTATCTGGTTATTTCCTGCAAGAACTATTGTCTAAAAATCAATTCGAGGTGTTTATGATGTTATGGAGTCATACAAAAACACTTCGAGAGAAGAATGAATTTAAACAAAAATTATGAATCCTTGTGGGACAACCTAATATGATTAGATCAACAAGATTTCTCTGCAAAAAATTCAGCGATTAGAACCAACATTCAATGCTAGACCTTTTATCAACATAAAAGAAATGCAGGAAATAAAGATCACCTAAAAATTTCTCAAAAGTATAAGATGAATCTGCCTTCCACCTTGTCACTCCTCTGAATGAAGACTTCTGCCACCAAACAGGTCAGCTTCTTGTACTCATAAAATAGATAATCAAAGGGAAAATAATGACAACTTTCAGAATTTTTTCATACCTCTCCTCACAGATTTTCTCCCCTTCCTTCATAGTGTCCTTCCCTTTTTCTATTCACTTGGAATGGTTAGGGAGGATAAATGTTCTAAGGATTGTTTTTTCTTTCATCTTATTGTGTTTAATTATCATTCAGGAAAGGGTGGATTTAAAGGAATTATTATTAAATTTTAATTAGCTTTTTAAATGAGTATGGTAGGTGGGGCTTCCCTCGTAATTTTTTTCCCCAAGAAAAATCCTAACCTTCAGTAATGGATTGAAAATCACATGTTGTAGATTCTTTTGAGAAGCATATGAAAAATTGTTGTCCATGCCACATTACTAATATGAATGTATGTTATATAATTGTGACTGATATAATGATAATAAATACAATATATAACATGTATAGAAAAATATACAAAAATTGATGTCTGCAGAAAAGATCTATCAAAGAAGTGTCATCAAAAGATCGGGGCAGATTTTCCCTCAGAAGATGTTGATCATCAAATGGTCGATGGAATTATTGGTAGAAATAATGCCTAGACTGTATCAACCAGTGACCCCGTGGCTAGAGTGTGGTCTCCTTGGATAGATGATTGGAAAGTTGGTTCCTTTCCTTGTAAATATGTTGACAATAAATGGATTCAAACTGAGATTTCAATAATAATACATTGTCCAAAAGGTTCCTGAGTGTGTGCACGTGACAAACAGATTGTTGAATGAACCAATTAATGACAAGTTTTGAATCGCCAAATATCTAAATATGCCTACAACCTTTCTCTAATGCAAAGTGAAGAAGGTGTCTGAGCACCCATTTGTAGTTTGAAATAATGTTCATCGTTGAGATATAATATAGCACCCCCACCACATCCTGTTTGTTGTGCAGATACATCAAAATAAGCCCATGGGTGGGATTTGTTGATGTGTTTAGCCGATATGTTTCTATGGGGCTACTTGTGATCATTGTTTGGTAATGAGTTATAAAGTGTACTAATGTGAGAAACAACAAGTGTCCAGTGAGGGGAGATACCTTGAAAAATAAGTTTGTTCCTATTCAGCCATATGCACCAGCAAACCAAAAGTAGTAGATTCATGAGTTTAGTTGGTTTTGCCTGATCCCACCATGATTCCCATGCTGATGTAATAGTCAGAACAATCCATCTGACATTCAAGTTCAAAGATAGTTGTACTTGATTCTACAATGCAGATGTAGAAGCACAATGGAGAAATAGGTGGTCAATATTTTCTTCAACATTTCGAAAAAGTATACACCACGAGGGTCCCTCTAAATATCGACGACATAGGTTATCCCTTGTTGGTTCCTTGTTGCGCAGGATGCACCACATGATTAATTTGGATTTGGGGGGGTGTAACTTCTAGAGAGGATTTCATCACATACAGTAGCAGGGGGCTTATGCTCAGTAAAAATAATGGGATATCCATCCTTTGGAGAGTATGATCCATGTTGTGAGAGTACCCAAATGATCTCATCTTCCCTATCCAAAATTTGGATATGTGATTTAGAAAGTGCATTTATATAACTGATCCATTCATGATGCCAAACCTCTAGAATGCCAAGATGCGTCGTTGATTTCCAATCTTGAGAGAAGATAGTAGTGTTATCTGGATTGGAAATGTGGTCTAGAGTGGATATACTAGAGTCCATCAAATGTTGGATAAGTTCAGGAGGAAGGGAGAAAGAATTCTTGCAACCTAACCAGGGATCCAGACCAATACGTACCTGACTGTGAGAGCCTATTCTCCAGGCCATCCCATCTCGGATATGAGCTATAGAATTTAGTACTACTCGCCAAATCGAAGATATATTTGTTTTGTTCCAGTGTGGCCACTGGACCCAATCGATAGTGTGGAGTGGACTAATGCACTTCTAATAAACTACCTTTTCCACAAATTTTTAGCTGTAAGTACCTACCAACCCATTTTTGTTGCAAGAGCTTTTGAAAAAGCGACAAGGTTTTTCATACCCCAGCCTCCCCATTTCTATGGCAAGTCAATATGATCCCATTTAACCCATGCATATGTATAGCCTTCCATGTTTCCCTTCCAAAGGAATTTGCAGCAATTTTTTTGAATTCTAGAGAGTATGCCTCTAGGGATCCAGGCCAATGACATCCATTATACAAGTATAGCTTCTAATACATATTTGATAAGGATAATGGGACCAGCTCTAGAGAGCCATCTGTGATGCCAAATATTCAACCTTCTTTTGATTTTTTCCACCAACCATGTCCAATATGCAATTTTATATCTGTTACGCTTGAGCTAGAAGCCTAGGTATTTAAGACCATCTTCAAAAGTGAGAAGAGAGAAGGGGAATATTTGATGTGCATAATGAATTTCATACTATGAGAACCCTACAACAATCATAGTGGATTTTGAATGATTACATTCTATACCAGTGTATTTACAGAAAAGCTTAAGGGAAGTGTTGAAGGTAGAGAAATCACTGATAGATCCATTCAGAAAGATGAGGACGTCATCCACGAATAGGAGGTGTGAAAGGACATAGTTGTCTGCTATTTTGGTTCCCTTTAATCTCTCATTCTTCTTTTCCTCAACAATTAATCAAATCAAGCCTTCCATAACCAAAGAAAAAGTAGGGGAGAAAGCGGACAACCTTGCATGAGACCACACTCAGCATGAAAGAAAGAGGAGGTTGATCCATTAATGAGAATGTTGTATGACACATTAGAAATGCAACACATAATCCAGTTAATAACAGATATAGGGAAGCCCAGATGTGTCAATAAAATCTACAAGTATAACTAGTTGGTTTTTTCAAAGGCCTTAGATAGGTCAGTCTTGAGAATCATACCCTTCATGTTCTTAATTTTAATAGAATGAATGCCCTCCTGAGAAATGCCAATGGCTTCATAAATTTGATGATGGTTCAGGAAAACAAATTTTTCTAGGGAGATATAGCGAGGTAGAATAGGTTTAAGAAGGTTAGCAATAATTTTGGAAATAATATTATAAATGTAGTTGCAAAGAGAGATAGGTTTGAAGTCATTGAAAGTATGAGGTGAGTTAGACTTAGGGATAAGGAAAATAAAAGTATAGTTAAATGCATCATACATCTGGGCAATGGTTTTGCATTATTCAATAACATGAAGAAGATCATGTCCAAGAAATTCATAGAAGGAGAAATAAAACTCCACTGCCCAGCCATCCGTTCCCAGGCTCTTATCTTTCTTGAACCATTTGAGTACACCCTCCAGTTCCCCCATCAACACATGCTTGAAGAGGTCTTCAACTATATCAGGATCTACAAATATCAGAAATAGACTAGCAACTTTGATCACTTCTTCCAATGTAGCTTCATATGAGGCTTTGAATAGTTAACCAAAGTGGGAGGTACCGAGTGCCACAAGTTGATTAAAAGAATGCACCTTTTGACCAACCTCATTTTCCAAGTTCCCTAATTCTCCTATTGCGGTAGGTAGGTTGTGGGAGAGCCACGGGAATGTCAATAAGGTGGTGATTGTTCAGTAGGTAGATGATGGTATCTGATAGTGGATCAGTTTGTGCATGATTCCCCCAAGATTCCGCATGTTCAATCAAGAAATTAAGATCACTCCCCAATATGATATTATCGGCTTGCATACATGAAGAGTTCAAGATCTTTTCCCAGTAAGCATCTTGATTTTGATAGGGGCCATATACATTAATCATCTTGAAATCGATCCCAATATCTTTAGAGAAAATATCAACCCCTAATACGCCATGCCCCCCCCATATGTTAGTGAGTTTAATGGTTCTGGGATTATAACTGATCACAATGCCCCCCAAGCGGCCACGAGCATCTAGGGCATGAAAGTTCCATCCAAGCATCGATGATTCCAAACCGGGAATAATAGAATCACAGAAACCAAGAGTCTCTGGTAAATAAATGACATCCACCTTCTCTATGCCCAGGAGCCTTTGAAGTGCTAGTGTTTTGGTGGGACTAGCCAACCCACGAAAATTGAAGGAGAGCCACTTCATAGGGAAATTAAAGTCGGGGCATGTCTTTCTTTAAATACCCCATCGATGGATAGTTTCCTACCTTCAGCAACATCCAACCCAACCTTTTGTATAGCTTTGGACATATTCGAATGTCTACCCCAAGAGGGTTTGATAGTCTTCGGGGGAGGTATACTGCCAAGTCCACAACCATCCACAGTTGTAGATTTTGTCAAGGAGCACAAAATTGTATCTGTGACTAGTGTGAGAGTCAAAGGAATCCTTGTTTGAAGGGGTAGACTAATGAATATGAGGGATGGAGGGGGGATGAACAAAGTATACAGGACGGGGTGAATATGATGGACAGGTGAGTGGATTAAGATCACGAACATATATATGATCCCCTAATAGTGATAGACCATAAACAAAATACTCAAATAAATTAAAATGAGAAGTGAAAGGGTGAGAGGAGACAATAGCCAGAGGCAGGTTGGAGGCTGTTTCTCGTGCTCCGGTGATCTGAGGCGAAGGGGGGAGAGCCAGAGCAGCCTAATTCCCTTTGTCCAAATCCTTTTGTTTTTGAAGCGAGCCACAACTTTCTAAGTCCAATGTTCCTAAGAGTAGGAGTTGCTTCCATGCTAGCATTGCGATCCGAAGACTCTGACAAGGGAGTGATTGTTGAGAGCAATGGACAATCCTTATAAAGAAGGACAAATTTGTGGCATCTCCGACACCTGAAGGGTACCCCTTCATAATCAAGCATCTACAGATGAGTAGTGCTTCTCCACTTTATTTTCATATGTTCCTCCAATCCTTCGCGGGTATCAAGATGGACCAAAATGCGAACAAAGGCCATTTTACTAGTGTCGGTGAAAGATTTTTCATAATCAAGAAAAGTCCCAAGTGCATTACCTATGCATTTGAAAATGTCCTCGGACAAAAGATGGAGAGGCAAGCCAGGAAGTCTGACCCATATAGGGCCAACCCCCAACTATTGCCGATCCGAATCAAAAAGTGGACTCCATATTTTGAGCAACACAAGAACCATCTCAATATGCCAAAACTTCGTAAGAACCCAAGTAGCATGTTTCGGCCTATGAAAATGAAGCGCAAACCATCCCTAGGACATTGTTACCATAGAAGGAATTACCTCCAGGATCTGGCCCCAAATATTTGAGACTTGTTTCCTTAAACGAGTAGTGTTGTAATTTTGACCCCAAAATCGACCAATCAAAACCCTATCGGTTGTATTGAGGACCTCGTCCATTTATAGCTCGTCCCTGAGAATCAAAGAAATCTCCTTATTACCAACCTTGATGGACTTCGACTTCTTCACATTGCACTTCAAATTTCCCTCTTTAGAGTTGAAAGCCATTTTAGGTGGGGAGTCTGGAGAGTCATTAACCCTAGCTTCGTCACCCTAACTGTCTTGTAAGTGCACGGGTGCATCTTCAAAACAACCTGACGAAGGAGGCAGAGAAGCTTGAGGAGCGGGGGCAGGGGTTACATAGGGCGAAAGGAAACTATCTGGTGCTGAGTAAAAACCCTAGATGGCCCAGGAGTAGAGAAATAAGCAGAAAACCTAGTCGAGTAAAGGTGGATTACTGAATTGAGAGTTGGGCCAGATGGGAGGGGACGGTCAAGCGAAGATTCTAAAAACTGTAGGGATGTAGGGGAGGGTGAGTGATATTCATATTGTAGGAGATAGAAAGATACGTCAGAGGATCCAGAGCATGAAAGATCAGAGGAACTAAAAGCCAAAATAGATTCAAATTCCGAAGGGTTAGGGTTTTTAGGGAAGAATCTGGCAAAACCCTAGAGACAATGACCAGATGGATAGATAGATCTTGAGCGACCAGTGGATCCATAACGATCTAGTGATGTGGAGGTTCTGTCCAGATGGGCATAGATTCATAGGGGTCTTTAGAGTAATCGACCAACTCCTCAGCCATATCAGTCGATCAAAAGTGATGGATGACATGAAATTGAATCCAATCCATTGACATTTTCCTCAACGAGCGCAAAATATACCCGCCCGATCTCCCAGATGTAGTCATGGATCTGTGTGTAGGCGAGAAGGTTATGCAGTGGCTCACCGGGCTATACACAGGCAGGTGGTAGACCTTAACTGTAACCACGCAGAGGACGCAGGCTCGATTCCTGTCGCAAATTCAAAGCCATTTTTCCCTCCACCACTCGAAACTACACTTCTTCCCTCATATTATTTATAAACTTAATAATTTACTTGTGACTCCCGACATAGTATGTGCTCATAATAATTTCAAATAACAATTTATATAATTTGGAAAACACACCTTGTTCCTCCTAGCATGTATATCATCAAATTAATGTATATATGGTACTAAATGCATTCATCTCATATGACTTTATCATTGAAACATATTGTGCCTCCCATCATGCAAGCCATAAAATAAAAATGTATGCATCATAAATATACAACACTATGGGATGTATACACCACTAAGGGCTTGCAAATTCTAAAAACTTCTTAGTAATTGCAAGTCAAGGAAGCAAAGAGTAACCAAAGATAAATAATAATTACAATTTGAAGAATTCATCTGTTAAAGTTATGATTTGAATTGATTTAAAAAATATATATATGGTTAAACTCATAAATAGATCTGCTAATGAAAGTATGTTTTTAATTTATTTAGAAATTTTATGAGGAAACTCATAGGACTCATGTGATTGTGATGTAGGAGAATATTGAATTTTCCAACACAAATATATGAGGCCGACTGCAAGGAAAACATCATCAGCTTAATAATATAAGCATGCACAACAACAACACACTTGGGCTAAAAACTTTAGGAACTGGGCCATTACGGTGACGCTTAAACCCTGTGATATGCATTGATCGCGATGAGGTATGCCATGTCACATGTGTTGTGTTATTAAAGCAAGGCAAAGGGATTTCTTGGCTGAGAAGATTATTCTTGTTTGATGAAGCCTTACTAAGGGATGGATCGCCCAAGGGACTGAGGAAGAAGAGAAGGGGGTGCTTGAACTTGGAGGGTGAGTGACTACAATGGAATAGGAAATAGATCATCCAAGGGACTTATGAAGTAGAGAAGGGGATGTCGAAATTTTAAAAGTGAACTAGTTTCACATAATCATGTGTATACTCATTGGGATCAAAGACGCATTGGTTGTGTCCCAAGAAGCAATGAGTTGAATTTGTTTCTTGAAGAAGCATTGAACATAGTGGATGGCATGGCTAGACATTAAAAGCAGATCGCACTCGTGAATCAAGTGACCAAGCATGTCAAGGTACAATGGAAGCACATTGGACCAGATGAAGCCACTTGCGAAATGGCTAATAAAATGAGGGTGTCTCACCAATTTTTGTTTATTGTGTAAGTAAATGTAAAAAGAGTTGTGTATATAAAGATCATTGTTAAATTTTGTGTTAAAAAATAAAACACTATTGAATGTGTGTTCGAGTATAAAACACTAAGGATGATGTTCCTATAAGAGGGTGGGACCTGTGATAACCCTTTTTTCTATCCTCTTGTAAATATTGATATGAATTGTAATTCATGTAAATAATCTGGAAATGTAAACATTGATTGGCTTACAGGAGTGGACACTGATTCATAGGTTTGAGGAGAAGTTGCTTGTAAACCGAAGTCAATGTATTTATTTCACCACCTGTCTCCTTGATGAATCTATGGCATTGGTGGTGCAAGAATTGGATTCATGTATTGGCTTTCTAAGTGAAGGACAAGCCCATGCAATCCCGGTTCTTTTGGAACATATGGGCGTGGTAAAAACACAAGGAAGGGATGTGAACCAAAGTCCCAATGGCAGATAGGGGAAATAGTATGCAAGAGTATGTAGAAGACTATGTCAGTGTGCTGATATGCTCAACGGAGAAACAAGAATGTGAATAAGATCACAGAAGGAAAAAACAATGAATGTTGAAGAGAAAGAGAATGCAAACCACATAATTGGTAATGGACATGAATCTTCCAGGGAGAAATAACCTTTTTTAGCATGTGTTCTACTTTTTGGACAATATTCCATATGTTTTGCTAAGGCTAGTGTGTGTGCCTATGAATCAATTGTACAATGAGAGTTTAGTGGAGTTGAATCATTCAATGTTAGCCTTGGGGTTGATAAACCAGTGAGGTGCTAGATATAAGGAACTCATAAACCACAAAGTGCTCACCTTGGGGATGATAAACTACTTATGTGATGGTTTAGTAAGCTGATAAACCACTTAACATGCTGAGACACCTAAATGTTAGCTGAAAAGAATTGATAAACCAATAAGTGCTTTCCTTGGGGCTAATAAAACACTTATGTGCTAGTTTAGTGAGTCGATAAACCACTTCGATAGTGGGCTATTGATTCTTTCAGTGCTAGCTTAGATAAGTAGCTGATAAATGACCTATGTAGTGTATTCATCCTCCTGGAACTAAATTTCATCTCATTGAGCCTTGGGTGAATCACTATGATTGATTTTTGTTGGGATAAATGTCATTGTGGTGGTTGTTACAAGAGGTAGTTGATAAATCACCCGGATAGTGGACTCCTCTATTTAATTTCCATGGCACATGAGAATTCAGGTTTGGTCTCTCTGACACAAACACACTCAAATGCCTCAAGCATTGTACTTTACACAGCGGAATTTACACACGTCAATGAATCATCCAGCACACATGACAATTTTTTACTTTTTCAAACCCTTCTTTGTTATATTAACAAACTGTAATACAACAGTCGAGGCATCCCGTACCAAGGATCATGGTCCTCATACAATCATTGATACATGAATACAAGTTAGGGCTTGGAGTCAATCACTTTGACTACCAATTTACCCTAAACAAGATAAAACTTACCTACTAGTTGATGTAGTGCATCATCACAACTCCACTTGGTCATACCCCAAACACATATGTTTGTCTGTCTACTCCCAATTTGTAGATATGCCTTTACCAATCGATCTTGATCATTAGTTCATCAATGAATCAACACATAGGGTCTTCTTTATGAGTTGTTCACAACTCTATCTTTGAATAACTCCTAAACTTCCCATTACTACTCCTCAACACTTAGGGACTTCTTCCTTCTATTTCCTGTTGAAAATAATACTGAGAGGGGGGGTGAATCAGTATTATCTAGTTCATTAACAAATCTTCCTTATTTACACTTTGAATTATTTTTGCATATCAGTACCATAAAATAATGAGCAAGAAAAACAGACAGTCACATCAAAGAACACCA
>APFE030691756.1:2213-23515 GCA_000404065.3 Pinus taeda | reverse complement strand
AAAATCTACCGGCCAAGTGATTGTAATATCTATTGTTATTCATTCTTGAACCAAATTGAGAAGACTTTACCTGTGGCTGGTTGTAGCTTTTGTTCACTCTTAAAACAGATTGCCCCTGATAGCCTTTGTTTGCAATTTGTCCCTGCTTTACCTGATAGTCTCCATTGTTCTTTTGCTCACTCCTTTTTGCTGCATCAAGATAACTTTTTGAAGTGGATGCTTGAGAAGTTTCTCCATTATAGCCCAGACCTGTCTTGTTTAGAGGAGAACGCTGTACATTTATAATCTCATCCAGAGTTTCAGATCCTTTGACAAACTTAAGATTAATAGCTTTTGTTTTCTCAATCTGTTTTCTAAGAGCAACAATTTCACCTTCTAACTTTTCAAAATGTTTTTCCTTTTCATCGATTTGAAATTGTAGAGTATCAATGATCATATTCTTTTCTTCTATACATCTCTTGAGTCTAGTAATTTCTTCAAAAAGGTT
This sequence comes from Pinus taeda, assembly GCA_000404065.3. Classification (NCBI taxonomy): domain Eukaryota; kingdom Viridiplantae; phylum Streptophyta; class Pinopsida; order Pinales; family Pinaceae; genus Pinus; species Pinus taeda. The sequence goes on along the minus strand of APFE030691756.1, from coordinate 23,028 downwards.
ATCCACATCTATAGCATCCATATAATCATAATCTTCAAATGCCATTAACAGTTTATATTCATTACCTCGTTCATCTTCATCACTATTTGATAGACCATCACTATCTTCATGAGTGTAGTAGCTTTTCTTATTTTCACCCTGTTTCTTGTTCCATCTAGCAGGTTCCTTTCCTTTATCCTTATAAGGACATTTTGCAGCATAATGACCTACTCTTCCACAAGCAAAGCATTTAAAAGGTAACTTACCTCTGAACCTTCCAGAACCCCTTTGAAGATTTCTGACAAAATTTGATTCTTCTTCTTCTTCTTCTGGGACGTGGCTTGCTTCATAATAATCTCCTTTTCCTGATGCCTTGAAAGCACTTCTCTTCTATCTGATGGACCTCCCTTTCTCATTTCATAAGCAGTTAGAATTCCATGTAGCTGAGACATAGTAAGAATTCGTAGATTTTCTTTTTCTTCAATTGCAGATACTTTAGATTCAAACTTGGGGGACAATGACCTTAGAACCTTTTCAACCACAATAGCCTCTTTTATTTCTTCACCCAAACTTTTCATGCAATTAACAATCTCATCTACCTGAAGAAGGTAGTTAGCCACACTTTCATCATTATACATCCTGAGATTCTCATACTGAATCCTGCGAGTTTGAAGTTTAGCATGCTTTACCTGTTCATCTCCTTCGTAGCTCAAGACAATCTTGTCCCATATTTCTTTTGCTGATTTATATTGCATAACCTTCACAAACTCTATTTGAGATAAGCATCCCAGCAAAGTATTGACTGCTTTAGCATTTGTTTCATATTTCTTCTTTTCGGCCGCATCTATAGGAGTAGCTGAAGGAAAATTGTAGCCTGTCTCTATGATATCCCAAACATATGTACCAAGAGATTGAAGATATGCAGTAACTCTTACCTTCCAATAATTGAAGTTTGTCCCATCAAAAATCGGTGGCCTGATAGATGCTTCCCTCTCGTAGTTGCTCATGATGAAAGATCTTCCTTCAAGCGATCAAGCTTCTTCAGAAGGACCTGCTCTGATACCAATTGTTGAAAATAATATTGAGAGGGGGGGTGAATCAGTATTATCTAGTTCTTTTAACAAATCTTCCTTATTACACTTTGAATTATTTTTGCATATCAGTACCATAAAATAATGAGCAAGAAAAACAGACAGTCACATCAAAGAACACCAGATATAAGGTGGAAACCCAAGGTGGGTGAAAACCACCTGCTGCAATATGTCTCTATCTTCTTTCAAATTAGAAACTCCTTTTACAATGGTCTTGTACTGGTGCAGTCCTTTACCAGTACGCAGGCTGCAACCTACAGAGAGCTACAAATCTCTCTCGTTTTCCAGTCTCTCCTGGAAGGGGGCTACAACCCCCTACTTCTTTTCTTTCAAGGACCACTTTTCATAAATTTTCAAACTAGATCTATAAACATCAAATGATCATCAAGTACCAGTAAGTCACCCAGATAACCAGATCCACAATAAAATTAAACTAAACCCAGAACACCTTATCAACAAAAAAATTAGTCAACAAAAGATCTTAAGACAGATACGCAATTTCCATTTCTCTGGTCTGCATCGCTACGCACTTCACCTTCTGTGGCGCCGCGCACCTCCGCAGCTGCGCCTTCTATGGCGCCGCGCACCTCCGAAGATGCGCCTTCTGTGGCGCCTCCGCATTGCGCCTTCGGTGGTGCCTCTGTGGCGTCTCCTGTGGCGCTTCCGTACTGCACCTTCGGTGGCGCCTCTGTGGCGTCTCCTGTGGTGCCTCCGCATTGCGCCTTCTGTGGCGCCTCTGTGGCGTCTCCGCACTGTGCCTTCTGTGGCACCTCTGTGGTGTCTCCGCGCTACACCTTCTCTGGCGCCTTCACACTGCGCCTTCTGTGGCACCTTCGCACTGCGCCTTCTGTGGCGCCTCCGCACTGCACCTTCTATGGCGCCTCTGTGGCGTCTCCACACTGCGCCTTTTGTTGCGCCTCCGCACTGTGCCTTCTGTGGCGTCTCCGCACTGTGCCTTCTGTGGCGCCTCTGCACTGTGCCTTCTGTGGCGCCTCTGCACTGCGCCTTCTATGGCGCCTCTGCACTTCCGCAGCTGCAGCGCTCGAGTGATCACCCTTCACAGATTCGCTTTCCACTTCACTTTCATATAGATCGAGCTTTTGAAACGATAACCCAATACTTCAAATCTTAAGATATTCAACCCAAAAGCATACACAAGCCAAATGATCTCCTTTGCTTTATATAGGCAAGCTCTTCCTCAAATCATGGATCATGGGGCTTAATAATAATAATAATATAAAACCAATACCACGGGCCAAAACCATAATAACACAATACCGTCGGCTAAATACCAAGAGTTAAACATAAGAAACCCCACGTGTGCTTTTCTCTGCCTTGAAGTAAGTGAACTGGGGGTACGCACCTCCTGAACTAGGTAACTGCGAGTCTGGACGCGGTCCCTGCACGGCGTACCTGCGGGTACGCATCTTCTGGACTGTTCTCCTACGTACTTCTTAATTCTCATCATATTGAGAGCCATGCCATGGGTGTTGCCATCAAGTACAACATCTGTAACATATAGCCATACCAGAAACATAATGCAAACATTGCCTTCATGTGCTGCTCCAATGAAGACAAACTTAGGTCATGGAAAGATGCCATTATGACTGTTAAAAGTCATTCTCTAATAATCAACTTAGAGCTCCCAATCTGGCTTTCTTGGATGCAATCCCTGAGCTCGACTTCTCTACCTCTCTTAGCAAGCTTGTAGCCCTTAGCAAGGCCTGCACTTAGGGCACAATGGCCAACCTTATAATATTCCTCCATCCTGTACTTGGGCTTCCATACATTTTTCCTAAATATGGACTCATTCCTACACTACATCCTACATTGCTTGCATCTTCAAATACGCCCATCTTCAATCATCTCCTTGACTAACTCTTGGGCCACCAGAGCTTCCCTCTCATAGGGATTGTAGATCTTCCCTCTAACAGTGAATAGGCTATCTCTTCATTACTATTCTTGGATTCCACTATACTTCCAAATTATCTTCCCTCAGATCTAGGGCTTGGCACTAGATCTGCCCTCATCTAGGGATTGTTATTACTATTCTTCCTATTGGGAATCATGATATCCATTAGACCAAAAATCGCAGGTGTTATTCAACAATAAAATTACTAGAGATAAGGATCTACGAGAGGTAGTTAGTCAATGTCTCAAATCACATGGGGAGCATTGGTTTACCCAATGTCCAACGATATCCCCCCAAACATGATTCGGGTGTGTATCAAACTCATGAACTACGCTATAATACCACTTATTAGGAATCACGATTGACGTTAGATCAAAACCCGTAGATGTTAGTCAATGATCGCTCACAAGAGATAAGGATCCACAAGAGGAGCTTAGTCCATGTCATGAAACACACGAGGAGCGTTGGTTTATCCAATGTCCAATATTTCCACCATGAAATAGACCTCTAATAACCATTCCTTCTAGTACCTTTATGAAGTATATGACTATGGATTTTCAGCCCCTCTGTTAGGGTACTTGTGCATCTTGCAACAAGCCCTCACATGTCCTCAATCTATCCACTTCTCTTGCACAAATATCACTTTCTTTACTTTGTTGCTACAACATATCACTTAATTACATGCAACCCTCTCTTCTACTTCTTACGACCCTCCTTGGCACATTAAAACAATGGTCTTGGACATCCTCAATAATATTGTAACCAATGTCATAGATCTTAGATATATGTGTCATTCATACTCATAAATCTGCCATCATACTTCCCTAAACTATGGCTTGTTACCACTATCCTAAATACTTTAAGATCAGTACTAGCCATCTTCTTGCAACGTTTGATTTGGGCAGTTTTTTATGGGCTTGTGATCTCGTTTAGGGATACTATCCTTACTACAAAAATTCCCTAAATTTGCCCATAACAAAACCTCCAAACTCTACGCCTTATCCTCCTTTTGACTATGTTGATCCATACTTATGTGTGGCCTCTCCTCCTTGAGCATACTAGACTTGTGACCCTACAAAAGGCTTCTATTCGAGGTCCTTAGGATCATATATTTACTATAATCAAGTCACAAAAGATATACCTATGCATGACCATAATAAAACTTCCAAACTCAACCAACCAATACTCCTTCACGCCCAAACAAATCTAAGGTGAGACGACTCCTTCTACCCTTTATTATGTCTCCTTAGGGTTGTGGACTTCTTGATTTGGATCTGTTGCACTCTGATGGATGAATGTGACCTATTTTTCAACCCTTTTATGCCTCCTCATCTTGCACATATCCTCCCTTGATTGAGTTTGAGCTTCATGAGGAACATGTCCTCATCATGGAGCAGGAATTCAGACTACTAAGAATGTTTTTTCTCCTCCTCTTGTCCTCCCTAAGGTTGTTGTAGCCTGAGGTTCTCAAACCTCTCCTTGAGCTACATTTTGACCTACCTCTTTGATCAATCAAGCTCCCTCTCACTTGATATCTATCTGTGTCATAAGGCCTCTCTTAAATAGATCACCTAATCCTTCTTTGGAACCCTGTAGATCTTAGGGATTTTGAACCTCTTTAGACTTAGGATTTAATTTTTCCTTTTAATTTTATATTTTAGAATTTTAACCCTTATTAGGTCTAAAATCCCTTCTCTCAAGTTCTTTTCTCACAAACCCATTTGTGACCAAACTCACATAAACCCACCTCCTAGGGTTGTGTGGAATACCTCCCGAGCTACACACTTCAACATCCTCTTCTTGATTATTTGGTTGACTGGTATCAATGTGAATACCCCTGAGCACTTAACTCCTTAGAATATGAATCTAACTTGGGGGTGGTCAATTACAAGAAATATTGCAGTTCAACTAGCCTATGGTTGGGTGGAGAGCTGAAGTCCCTCCCTCAGTTGCCAGTCATTCAAATCTATACTAATTAGTGTGTTTACTTATACTTATGTTACAATATGAATAATGGATGATGTTTTTATGTATTCTAACACTACATGTATATCAACATTGATTACAAAGGAATGTATTTTTCCTGGTTCTCTATAATGAGATGGTTATGTGAATAACTCTCATGTTTATGAAAGGTTAGAATCCTCTATAAGGATGTGTTGATACAATTATGAGTATGGAGTTATTTATATGATTATGTATGAGTGTTGAATATGCTCAATTCAATTGATGTGATTTATAGTTTAGCATGATAATGGATCTTATGGATATATGTGCTTAAGATTACTAAAATCCCGTGACTGATGTTGTGCTCATAGCGGGGTCGTCCCAGCTCGACCTCCACTATGCACCATGAAATAACAAGTCTCAAGCTCATCCCCTGACCCCTTGAACTGCACAGCTCCACATTAGCCTTTCCTCCCTTGTCTCCCAAAACTGCACAGTGTGTCCTTTTAGTGCTCCTTCCCTCAGTCTGTCCCACTAGCTTCCAAAAACTGTTAAGTTTTGTCCGCTAACCCAAATTAAACTGCACACTTCACAACCTCAAGCCTCAAGCTCATTCCATCAACCCTTGAACTGCAGAGCTTCGTAGTATCCCAACCTTCCTTGACTCCTAGAACTGCGTAGTGAGCTCTCCCGATGCCCATCCCTTCAGCCTGTCTCATTGGCTTCGGAAACTGTGTAGTTTTGTCCCTCAGACCTCGTCATGGACAAGATTTGTGATTGATGTTGAGGTCGTGAACTTAATTACCCCACCATGGATAAACAAGCTTATGTGGTATACAAAGTGGTAAAGCACTTTCGACCCTATCTATTGAAAAATCATTGCATTATCTTTGTTTTGCACCCAACAGTCAAATCATTGCTCGTTCAACAAGAGTTGCGTGAAAGGATAGTGAACTAGATGACTGGTTTGCAAGAATATGATCTAGATATCAAGCCAATTCACATAATCAAGGGCCATTGTCTTTATCGACTAGAAACGGAAACAATGAACACAAAGGAAGAAGAAGAAGATACTTCAAGATGGGAGCAAGAAATTGAAATGTACAATATCGAGCGAGCCTCCCCCGCTACTAGCACAAACTCTTGGTACGTTGATGTGCGCCAATACCTTGATCATGACACCTTTCCCTCCCACTTTTTTCCACGACAGAAGAGGGTACTCAGACTTAAAGCATTATCCTACTAGTTGGTCCATCGGGTGCTTTTCAGAAAGCACCCCAACAGAGTACAGCTCAGGTGTTTGGAAACACATGATTCAAAAAAGGTATTTTGTGCTCTCCACGACGGACCAGTCGAGGGACACTTTGCGTGCAACACAATGACGCATAAGGTCATGTGAGCCGAATTTTACTGGCCTACATTATTCAAAGATTCTCATGCTTACACCCGCAAGTGTATGTTCTATCAGAGGTGTGCCGACAGAAACAAGAAGTCAACCTCCCCATTGTAGTGGAAGAACCTTTTCAACAATGGGGCTTGGATATTATTGGAGAAATATTTCGACATTCATCGAAGAAGCATTGCTACATCCTTACTTCCACAGACTACTTCACATGGTGGACATACGCAATTCTTCTCAAACTCATTATCTTTTTGCAGTAGAACATCATTTCCAAGTTCGACATTCCTACTCACTTGTTTTAGACAATGCAACATACTTCTCATTGCTAAAACTTTACGATTTTTCATTGTAAAATGGTATTATATTGAAACATTCAACTAATTATTATCCACAAGGGAATGGTTTTGCCGAATCCATGAATAAGAACCTAATCTGCATTATCAAAAAGACCATATTCTCTTAGCAGTGAAACTGGCACTCCGCTTTGGTAAATGCCTTATGGGTTGACTGAGTCACGTCGAAGCCTTCCCTAAACACCTCCGCTTACTTCATGGTATATGGAAAAGAAGCCATATTCCCACCCAACATCTAATTTCCTACCCTCCAACTCTCACAATAATCCCAAGGAAAGTTGTGTTTCCTAGTGCAGCGTAGGATGGACACCCTTTGCAAACTACAAGAAGAAAGGTTGAAAGCAAAAGAAACATTTTCACTTCACCAGAATCATATCAAGAGGTGGTTCGACAATAAGTCTGCAGGGAAGAACATCTTCAGTGTGGGTGACTTAGCCTTGAAGTGGGATAAAGCCCACGAGGACTATTATAGTGTATTATTATCGAGAGTTTATGAAAAGAGCACACATTAAGCTGTGGATGATAAGCAACCCTAACAACAGAAATGGTTGTAGAACCCTTTAGATCTGCAACAGATATAAGAAATAAAACCTGCAAACTTCCAGATCTATGCAACAAAAGCAGTTATACAACATAAAGAAATAAGAACTATAGCGAATAATAACTCCAAAACGACCAATGGACAAAACAAGAATATGAAATTGTAATTTTATTATGTAACACCTAGTGAAAAGAATAGGTAAAATGTTACCAGTCCCCCTCAAATGGGATGGGTTCTTGGTTGTCCTCAATGCTTCAGCTTAGTAGAGTCTCCCCTCTCTACAATGTATAAACCCAACAAAATGTGTGTGTAGAGCTCAAATCGGAACTCAAAAAAGAAATGGAAAGCGATAGTGATAATAATCAGAGCTGCAACAGTGAGTGCAACAATGAAAATAATCAAAAGTGAAGAATGAATGTAAAACCCTTCATTTTATAACAAAATATTAGGTTATTCCAGAATAATGGAAAACAATAAAATATTATTAACCAAATTCTAGACCTAACCACTTGGAATATTGTATTATATTTTGTTGGAGGGAAAAACTATTTAATTTGGTCAAATACTTTTATTTAGAAATAATAAATAAATAAATGATTTATTTATCATTTCGAAAATATAGTTAAAGAATAATAAACAAATAATGGTTTGTTTAATTATTCCTAGGTGATTTAGTCAAATTTAAAATGGAATAATAACTAAATCATGGTTAATTAATTATTCCTAGAGAAAAGTAAGAAAAATAATGATTTATCTAATTATTTCTTGTGATTGGGTCAAATATGACAATGAATATTAGTTAAACAATGGTTTAATTAATTATTCCTAGAGGAAAATTAAATAAATAATGATTTATTTAATTATTCCTCACGGGTTTAACAAGAAATAACTTAATACATGTGGTTTATCAAGTAATTTCTTACGGTGAAAGCAATTTTATTATGGTAAAATTGGTCTTACATGGTGCATTTTAATCCATTTAGTTAGACATGGTTAGATGACCAATTTTTGGTGATAACAAGGACAAAGGAAAACACACTAAGTTTCAGTCCCTGTAGATTGGACCATTCATAGTACACGAAAGGGTTGGCCAACACACTTATTGTCTTCAATCACTTGACGGGAAGATTGACCCTCTCCATGTCAATGGCCAAGACTTAAAACATTACTTCCAATGAAGATTTGGGGTTGTTCCCTACACTGTGTACATAGTCTTTTCTTTCTTGTTTGCTTGAGTTTTGTTTTGTTTCGTCATGTGAATAAGTGTTGTGCATGTACATGTTGTGGCTTCTTAGTATGTGTGTGGCTAAACTCTAAAGAGTCTTGTGTCACTTCAACATTTGGCTAACCTTCTGTCCATATTCCTTGTGTTGGTTATATCTTTTGGCCAATGAAGTTCCGACAGAAAATATGATCCGTTCATAAGGAGAATATTCATCCAAACATGAACCCATGTCTATTCCAGAAACCTCATGCCTATACTCAGTGTTTATGTTACAATGTTTTCATGCTTATCCAATCAATAGAAGCGGAGAAGAGGAAAAATCTAAATGAGAAAACCTAAATCAGAAGTCTCCATATGATCTGGATTTAAACAGGAACGCAACAAATTACAGATATAACCATACATATAGAGATGCAGCAGAAATAATACTTCATTTCATTACTGCAAAATACTAAAATATGCTTACAAACAGAAATGGAAATATACTAGCTAGGGAAATGGTAGCTTATCTCTGAGAAGAGATGTGGCGGCTACATGCCTCTAAACTATGTTACAATAAGGCTCGAAGGCATATTTATTGTTGGGAAACAATAGAAAACCCTAAAAATCCAAAAACCTAACCCTAGAAGATGAAACGCCAAACTGTGGGCCCCGTTTGGGTAAATTGGTACGCCAACTTCCCAGGGTTGTAACTTTGGCATACGATCTCTGTTTGACGCGAACAATATCTCGTTAGAAAGATCTATCAGAGGACTACAACTTTGGGAAGAGAAATGTCATTTAATGGACTCATGTTGCTCCCATTTGTCCCAAAAAACTTCGTTTAGGGCCTCAAAACAGCTTCGAAAGTTCAGGACCTGAAAAACTACTAAAAATAGTAAATTGTGCTACAATTAAGGAAACTGAAAAGTTGAAAGAAACAATGGTGGGGGTCCAAGTGGACTTGGTGGGTGGCCACCAATATCCACAAGGATCATTCCTCCCCCCTTAGGAAGCAATGGTCCCCATTGCGTTGAGTTCCTCCATGAGATGAGGAAACTTCTGCTGAACTTGGTCCCTGGTGAGTCACTTGTACTGGTGAAGGAGGTGGCCTGCTTTGACAATTCGATACTATTTGAAATTCTATTGGTGAGTGTGCTTGATCTGTGTGTCCATGATCCGATCAGTTGCATCTTGTTCCATGCAATCTGGATTTAAATTTGTGGGTGTGAGTTGTTCTGCAATGTCAGATGTGTCTAGTAATGGTGGAAAGTATGGCCGAAGGAAATCCACACTAAACACTGGGTGCAGGCCAAGGAATGGGGGAATGTTGAGATCAAATGCATTGCCTCCCACAGCCTTGGTAATGGTGTAAGGACCATGTCGAAGTGGTCTAAGTTTCTGATAGGTTTCGGTAAGGCGTTCCTTTTGCAAATGCAACCAGACTTTGTCGCCCACCTGAAAATTGTGTGGCACTCGATGTTTATCATGTCGCTGCTTGTACTTGGCATTTGATTTATCCAGAATGTCGTGAACTTGTTGGAGAATATTTTGGATGTGCTCAATGAAATTGTTTTCCTTATTTGTTTTGGACTGGACATGAACCGAATTTGCGTGAGTAGTTGCAAATGGCATGGCCACATCAATGGGACATAGTGGCTGGAATCCCAAGCCCACTTGAAAAGGGATGTGGCCAATCGAGTTGTGGAGAGCCCAGTTGTAGTTGTGCTGAACATAGGGGAGGCTCTCATCCCATGTGTGTGGATGCTTTGAGTTGTACATGCGCAAAATATGTACAATCATTTTTTTCACAGCCTCTATCTAGCCATCAGTTTGAGGATGGAAGGTTGTGGACTTAGTGAGTTTGGTGTCTAGCATCGACTAGACGCTGGACCAAAATGTACTGAGGAACCTACTATCCTGATCTGAGATGATAGACAGTGGGATCCAAAAGTGTACCCACACTCGTTCAAAGAAGATTTTAGCAGTGGCTTCTGTTGTGATATTCTTTTTACAGGCCGCCATAATGGCCATCTTCGAGAACCTGTCGACAACCACAAAAACACAGTCATTTCCATGCTTAATAGAAGGAAGGCCTGACATGTAATCCATGGAGATGGATTCCCAAGGTCAACTAGGGGTAGCCAGCGGGGTATAGAGGCCTTGCTCCTTGATGGTCGGTTTGGCAATGGCGCAGGCAGTGCATGATCTGATGTACTTCCTGACATCCTGTCGAAGATTCAACCAATAGAAATTATTTTGCAGTACTACCACCGTTTTCTCGACCCTGAATTCCCAGCAACCCGACTCTAGTGTGCTTCCCAAATCATCTTGGCACGCTCGCTTGAAGGAACACAAAGGTGACCCAAGTGGCATAACAAGGCATCCTCGAGGTGAAAATCTGGAACATGATGACCCTCCAAGAGTGTCTGGTATGTGTGGCCGAATTTTGGGTCACTTTTGTAGAGAAGTGGCCAATTAGAAGTCTCATGCACACAAGAGTTCAACGCAATGGTTAACACCATGATCGGTGGTCGACTAAGGAAATCTGCAACATTATTGGTGTTGCCTTCTTATACTTGATATTCAAATGGAACTGTTGCAAGTATGTGGACCACTTCTGATGACGTTCATTCTGCAATTTCCCTTGGGTCTGTATGAACTGTACGGGTCGGTGGTCTGTGTGGATGACCATTTCCTTCCCCAAAATGTAATGCTTCCATTGTTGGTAGGCCTACACAATGGAATACATCTCATTGTCATAAGTGGGATACTTCTAGACTATGTCTGAAAGTGTCTCACTGTGATATGCCATTGGATGCCTGTGTTGAGTAAGGACTACCCCAATAGCATAGTCAGAGGCATTTGTCTTGACCTCAAATGGTTGTTGCAAGTCTGGTAATGCGAGCACTATTATCGAGCAGAGGTGGTCATTCAACTATTGGAATGCCTTTTGTTGAGATTCAAACCAAAATAATTTTTCTTTTGATCCTCCCTTGGTGACTTGACTCAAGGGCCAGGTGATATGAGAAAATCCCAACACGAACTTGCGGTAGAAGTTGGCAAGACCTAGAAAGCTACGGAGCTCTGTCAGAGTGGTTAGAGATGGCCAATCCCGAAAGACTTGGATCTTGGTTGGATCCACATGCACCCCATATTCATTAATAATGTATCCCAGATATTAAACCTGGGTCATGCCAAAAGTGTGTTTCTCCAAATTGGCACATAACTTGTGTTGTCACAGTGTTTGGAGAACCTTTCGAATGTGGTGGAGGTGCTCTTCCCAACTTTGGCTAAAGATCAGGATGTCATCCAAGTATACCACTACAAATGTGTTGGTGAATGGCCGCAAGATGTCATCCATTAGCCTCATGAAGGTTGCAGGAGCATTCGTCAATCCGAAAGGCATAACCAACCATTCGAAAAGGCCCTCCTTGGCTTTGAAGGCAATCTTCCACACATCGAATGGTTTGATTGGTACCTAGTGATATCCTGACTTCAAATTGATCTTGCTAAAATATTTTACCCGCTTCAGTTGGTCCAGGAGGTCATCAATCCGGGGGATCGGGTACCTATTACGGACAGTGATCTTGTTCAGTGCCTGATAGTCAATACAGAGTCTCCAAGTCCCATCCTTCTTCTATACCAACATGATCGGGCTCCAACAGGGTGATGAACTTGGACGGATGTGACCTTTCTACAACAACTCCTGAATCTACCTCTTGATTTCATCGTTCTCCAAAACGGAGCACCGATGGATTGGTCTATTGGGTAGTGACCTGAGGTCAGATCGATGGAGTGCTTGACCTGATAGTGCAAAGGAACCCCTGCGGGGGAGGTGAAGATGTCCTCGTACTCCTCCACAACCTTGTCCATCTGTAGTTTTCGTGTGGAGGGGCCCTGTCTAGAGGTCATGGCCACTGTCTTCTTCTTTCCTTGAGGGCGTATCATCAGGAAAACAAATTTCCCGGTTTTGGAAATGAGCTTGCTGCATTGTTTTGCAGTAACTAAAGAGATGGTGGTAGGTGGTGCTACCTCCGGTATCCTGTACAACTTATTTCCCAAAGTAAAAATAACAGCACGGGGCCTTGATTCATACACCATGTTGCTTCTACAAGTATGGTTTTCCTAATAATACAACACAAACATCAAGGGGAGAAATGTCACATAATACTTCATCCGTGAAGGGCTTGATGTTGTATGGAAGGCGACACTATTGGCTTACGCGAAGATCTCTTCCTTGGTGAAGCCACCCGATGGTGCATGGTTGTGGACGTGTTGTGGTCAGTAAGCCCAGCCGCTTCATGACCTATGCTGAAATGAGGTTCTTTTGGCTCCCGTTGTTGACAATGAATTGTTGCGGGGAGCCCTTTACCCACATCTGGGTGTGGAAGAGACGCTCCTCCTCCTTTGGATCTCGGGTTCCTCCTTCTGGATCTTCGTGGTGGCAACAGTGGCGTTGGGCTCCGCATTGATAATCTACTTCCCTTTTCCATTCCCCTTGTTGGGTTCTGAGTCAGATTCAGAACATGCATCTAATTCTGAAACCTTTAGCTCGGCCACTAGTGACTACTTGGCCCGACACTCACTTGTGCTGTGAGTGGAGCTCTTATGGAACTCACACCACTTTCTTGTGTCCTTTTTCAACTTTGCAGCGTTGTTATTTGCTTGCAGCTTTGGCGGGTTGTCTTGGGCCGCTCTGCCTTGGCTTTGTCCTTTGTTCTACGGTTTGGGGGCACCTTTCCCTTGCTTCGGATTTGTAGATCCAAAGTCTTGCTTCTTCTGTTTAAACTTTTGCTCGATCTTGACGGCATATCGGTATTGTCGAGCCGAGCGAGGAGATGTTCAAGAATTCTATTTCTTCCTAGATGTACTTGTGCAGACAACCACGGTATTTGAGTACCAAATGCTGCTCTGAATCCTTGATACCCAACTTTATGCAAAGGTATGGAAAATATTGGTAAACTTCGGCACATCTTGGTCCCTTCCCTGCCGCAGCGTGGTCCACTTTATGTATTGATCCTCATAGCTTCCAACAAGGTAGTACTGCTCCTTGATGGTAGTCCGAAATGAATTCCAAGTGGGTGCAGCTGAAAACAGTGAGGTCGTACTTTCATCCTTCTGCTCACAGTAGGTTTCCCACCAGTCCTTGATGTGGGGACAGCTTCGAGAAGAGCGAAAGTAATTTTTTCCCAGCCGGAAAAATCATGAATAGAAAAATACTCTTCTATAAAATTTAACCATTTATCTCTGCCATTTGCATCTATCTGACCCTCAAATATGGGAATGTCAAAGTTAACTTGTACCTTAAAAGGTGTGGCGCTTCCAGAGTAGCTGCTGGAAGTAGATGTGTCACCCCTGGGTAGCCGCTGAAGGATCTGGGCAAAGTTGTTCATCATCGTGTTCCTTTGTTGCTCGAGGGCCTCTTCGAGCAAGATTTTGATAGGATCTCTTGCCCCTTCGTCTTTCTTTTCATCCACCATGGGAGGCCGTCGAGATTTGCGAGGCTGGTCTTGCAAAGGTTTGACCAGTTCAAGCCCCAACTCCTTATATCCCAACCTCGTTGGGGACATGCAAAGAAAGACAGAGAAAGAGCAGACCTCTCTGATACCACCGATCCAATTTTAAATAGGAATGCAACAAATTATAGATATAACCATACATATAGAGATGCAGTAGAAATAATACTTCATTTCATTACTGTAAAATATTGAAATATGCTTACAAACAGAAATGGGAATAAACTAGCTAGGGCGATGGTAGGTTATCTCTGAGAAGAGATGTGGTGGCTACATGCCTCTGAACTGTGTTAAATGAGGCTCGAAGGCCTATTTACTGTTGGGAAACAATGGAAAACCTTAAACATCCAAAAACCTAACCCTAGTAGATGAAACACCAAACTATGGGCCCCGTTTGGGTAAATTGGTACATCAACTTCCCGGGGTTGTAACTTTGGCATACAATATCCATTTGACGCGCACAATATCTCGTTAAAAATATCTATCTGAGAACTACAACTTTGGGAAGAGAAATAATTACTCCAAGTTTTCCCAAAAAAACGTCATTTAGGGCCTCAAAACGGCTTCGGAAGTTCAGGACCCGAAAAAACTGCTAAAAATAGTAAATTGTGCTACAATTAAGGAAACTGAAAAGCTAAAAGAAACAATGGTGGGGGTCCAAGTGGACTTGGCTAGTGGCCACCAATATCCACCTGGATCACTATATGCTTCTTTGAAGGAACAACCTCTTCTACTCTCAATAAGTTGGGATCCCTCTTCCACCCCAAAATAAATAAGTGTCGATGCATAGTCCTATTTAAAATAAATAAATAAAGATGAAAGAAGAGAAAGGCTTCCTACACAGAGAGGTGAAGTAAACAACTCCATCGGGGTATTGTCTAGGCTTGCTAGGAGCAAAGAAATGTTTGTGTTCCTACGTGACTCTGCTAGGGTACTGTCTAGGCTTGTTGGCAGTGGAAGAACACCAGAGATGAAAAACTATACTCTAAAAATCTTAAGCTCGCAAACTACACTACCCTTCCCAGCTTGAAACATTGTGATATCACTAAATATTATGGTTTGTTCAACCGAGAAGGAAAGAGGGACCATCTCTATTCATGGGGTAAGTGGGAAGACCAAAGTAATCTACACGATGAATCAATACTCCCTGAAGAATTGAAGCCCTGCACATAAGAAGTTAACTAAGATAGAGAAGTTGGAGTTCAACCAGTGTGTCGCCAAGTGCTGTAGCTGCTACAAAACCCTCCAAAATTTTGGCTTACACTCAATTTCAGAGCCTTCCTTGGTCTTGTACATTGTTGTCACACACATTAAAGCTTATTTCGTGATCTTTCTTGAAGTGTTTTGTTCCCTTTTGCACGTTGGGTAAATTGTCCTCTTTTGCCATGTTTGGTTATCACACAATGTGTATAATCCTATTCTAATGGTTTTAAAGGTATGCCTTTGTGTATATGAGTTGTCCTGACTATGTAAATATCTTTCACACTCATTCACAAAGTTCTAAGCATTGTCACACAAGTGTCGTCACTGACGTCCCAAAGTTTATTTTAAGTGTCACACTTGTCGTACCTTATCGTAAAGTTGTCGAATGGAGGGAAATGCTTTATTCATGTGTTCAAATGATCTATGTTGTTGTGTCATCAAAGTATTCTAAGTGTGTGATCACAATCAAATTTCATCTCCGTTCACACTGATCTCATTGAACTGACTCTTAGCCATTTTTGGAAAAACTTCCCAACTGAGCAACCTAGCTTCCTAGGACCGTTGCACTACATTGTTTTTGTCCCCAAGCCTCGACCTTCACCTCCATAATTGTGCAGTCATTCTTCCGAGGCCAGCCTCCACTATGCAATCACAAGTCTCAAGCTCATCCCTTGAGCCCTTGAACTACACAACTTTGCAGTGGCCTTGCCTCCCTTGTCTCCCAAAACTCCACAGTGTGTCCTCTCAATGCTCATTCCCTCAGCCTATCCCACTAGCTTCCAAAACTACGTAGTTTTTCCCCAACCTAGCTTAAATTGCTCACTTCTTAACCTTAAGCCTCAAGCTCATTCCTTGAGCCCTTGAACTACACAACTGCATATTATCCCAACCTTCCTTGACTCCTAGGACTATGCAGTGGGTTCTCTCAGTGCCCATCCCTTTAGACTATCTCATTGGCTTCAGAAACTACGCAATCTTGTCCCTTAGACCTGGCTAAATTGTGCACTGCACAGTCTCAGTGCTTAATCTTTTGCTCTGGCTATTGGAACTGCGCATTGCACAAACATTGACTCCCTCTTCCCAGCCTATCACTTGTTCTGGGATTAGTTGGTGGATGAGATTACATCATCTTAGACTAGGGGATTTTCAGATTGATTTCGTCTCGTCATGAGTGAATTGCAAGAATAGGTACCTTATCATGTCATGACAAAATGATGAAAAAGGAGAAGAAGGAGGGGAGCATGCTCAAAGACTCTCTTACAACTAAACTTATAAGTTGATTGATCAAGAGAAAGCAAAGGGACACTAGTTGCGACCATTATTCAAGACTTGAGATCATTGAAGATTCATCATCACCAAGTCATGCAGAGGTGGAAAGAAAACCATCCAGCACTTAGTAGTAACAATGGTCTGACATTGCCACATCATCAAGCAGTCCACGTGATCCAAATTTAAACAACACAAAAAATTACAGATATAACCAAAAACACAAAGATGCAACAGAAATAACACTTCATTTCATTAATATCAAATACTGAAATATGCTTACAAACAAAATGGAAAATAAGACTAGCTCAGGCGATGGTAGCTTATCTATGAGAAGAGATGTGGCAGCTACATGCCTCTGAACTGTGTTACAATGAGGCTCAAGGGCCTATTTATTATTGGAAAACATGAGAAAACCCTAAACCAAAACCCTAACCCTAGGATATGTTATGCCAAGAGTTTGTGGGCCCCGTTGGGGTTAGTTGGGCAACCAACTTCCCCAGGTCATAACTTGGTCATATTATTTCTGTTTGGCACGTACGATACCTTGTTGGAAAGGTATCTCCAAGTGCTATAGGATTTTCTACATGCCCTCACCTATAGATACAGGCCTGCTGCGAACCTCAAAAAAATGTCATTTAAGGGGTCAAAACTGCTTTGGAAGTTGAGGACCCGAAAAAACTGCTAAAAATAGTAAATGCTGAAATAAAAAGGGAAACAAATGAAATTGACTGGAGGTCTAGGTGGGATAGGTGGGTGGCCACCAATATCCATGATCTGGAATTTACCCAGGATAAAGAATGAAAGGTATTACAGACTCATGTGCATGGATGTGCCTATGTTACTTTATGCAATAGATCGATAAGATTGTGAAATACATAGACACTAAGGCAATTAGAGAAAACATAAAAATCAAACATGTAAACAAACAAGTTTAATAAGGAGTTCACCCAATGCTCCTGGGCTACATCTCCTGGTCTAGCCTTTCAGTGGTGGCCTCTCTATTATGTTTTCAAGTAGATTTTTACAACAATGAGCTCGATTCGAGTCTCACTAACAGAATGGAGTTAGTAGGAATGGAGTGCACAAACTCTCCTTGCTGAAACTCAACCTCTAAGGGTCACAGTAGTATGACAGGCCTATACCGAGGAGCTTGCTTGAACCTCTCAAACCTTCAATGGAGTACACAGACTCTCTGACTCTCTCTAGCTCTATCTGGCTCGATGTTGCCTTCAGGTCAGCTCAGCTTCTACTCTCTGTTCTCTCCTATTAGCTTTCTGCGTCTCTGTGTGTTGCCTCTCTGTATGTTTCCTCTCCCTGCTTCTATTAGTTTATGGATTTAAAGCCAGTCTGTTCTTTTGACTGTTCGTTTCCACTTCCTGGCCTTCTAGTTTCCTTTCCTTTGTCCGTTCGAATTCATCTGCTCTGCGTCATCATCACTGGGTAACACCTTGCAGGGAGGTGGCCACCTGTTTACTAATGAACTGGGTGTCAGATTCCTTGAATCATATTTGAATGGTCATTAATATGTTTGCTTCAACAGTGTCCACGAACACGAATCGTTTGCCAACTCATCATCCACGTCAGACGTCAAATCCCTGTCATCTTGCTTTTTGACCTGTCAAATCCGGTCGGTCATTGGGCCGCATCTCCGCTGTCGATCTGGACCCCCCAGATCCTATGGTCGTCCTTCATATCGGGCGGACAAGTCACATGACGTTTACTCGTCCGATGCGGGCAGTTTTCTCTCTCTTCTGCTGGACGCGTGTTGCTCGATATGTGGCATTGGGCGGGACTCAGTCTAAATTGTTTACCACCTCGAAGCCTTCTGATAACCTACCGGTTTTGGGAATCCCCCGCTATGGAACCGAAACAGTTACTTTTCCGAGCTTTATAGCGTTTTCGGGTCAGAGTGTTTCGGGGATTTCCTTCACTGAGGGGGATGCCCTGCAATACGTGATTAGCGCTAATCGCGTATCAAAATCCACCTCAGTTTCCCAAATTAGCCTCTGGTTTTGCCAATTTTGTGCCATTGCGCTTTACTATGGGCCAACAGTCTATGCGCTTGACCGAGGGTCCTCGTTGCTCCACTTTGGCCACAACTGCAATTGTTATGAGGATTCCTTCTGATAGCTTCGTTCTTTTCTAGGACATGAACCTTTTAGCATAATTTGAAACAATCGTGAAAACTTAGAGAGTTTTAGGATCCAATTTGGATCACGAACTTCCCACTAAAAAGGTTTTTGGACCACCAAAAGTCAGTTTTCTTTCAAGCATCAGTCAAGTGATGGTATTGCTTCCTCGCTTGCTCAATTTCTATCCATTTCACACTACTTGGTTTTGAACCTTTGAGTCTGATCCTGAGGTACTCGACA
Source organism: Pinus taeda (assembly GCA_000404065.3). Classification (NCBI taxonomy): domain Eukaryota; kingdom Viridiplantae; phylum Streptophyta; class Pinopsida; order Pinales; family Pinaceae; genus Pinus; species Pinus taeda. Next base: position 4,236 of record APFE030691756.1, on the reverse strand, counting down.
TCCCCTCTTCATGTAGTTCTTACCTTCTTGTCCAAAACTGTATCTTCTTGAAACTCATTAAGATATTCAGGTAACAGATCATCAATAGAAGGCAATTGATTCTGCTCTTCGAGATCTTCAATTAATGAAGGTTCAAATAGTCTCAAGTTGTCTGCATTAACAACTGAGTGGATGTGCATGTAAGCTGGTAGATCAAGGTGAAAAGCATTCTCACCAATTTTCTCAAGTATCTTGAAAGGTCCATACCTTATTGGCTTCAGCTTCTTACCTTCACCTTGCATCCTCTCTTTGCTAATATATAGCCAGACTTGGTCACCAACTTGGAAACTATGCTCCATCCGATGCTTGTCATGCCTTGCGTTGTACTTGGCTTGGCTCTTTTCCAGCTGTTCTTGTACTGCCTGGTGAATCTCTTGGATTTGTTTAATGAACTTGGTTGCTTTGTCCACATCACTATGTCCATCAACTGCTATTTCTTTACTAAAGACAAAATCCAAGGGAGACCTTGGTGTGAAACCAAAACAGGTCTCAAAAGGAGATCTCTGTGTAGAAGAATGTTTAGCTCGGTTGTAAGCATGTTGCACATAGCATAAATGTTCATCCAAAAGTTTGGGATGCTTGCTGCAATAGCCTCTGAGCAACTGGATCACTGTCCTATTGACCACTTCTGTTTGACCATCTATTTGCGGATGAAAAGTTGTGCTTTTCTTCAGCCTAGTGTCCATCAATTCCCACAAGCTTGACCAAAATTTCCCAACAAATCAGGTATCTCGATAAGATATTATGGAAGTGGGTAATCCAAAATGAACCCATACATGCTGAAAGAAAAACTTTTCAGTTTGTTCAGTTGTTATCGGTTTGTTACAAGGTATTAATATACACATTTTTATAAACCTATCGACAAAAACATATAAATAGTCATGACCTTTCCTAGATTTAGACAGTCCTCCAACAGAGTCCATGGAAACACTTTCCCAGGGATGAGAAGGAACTGGTTGTGGAGTGTACTATTAGGCCCCTATACTACTAGTGTAACCCCTTATTATTATTAGTACAACCCCCTTATTATATTGATGTACCCATGTAGTGCCCATATTGTTACTATTGTGCCCCATAGAAGCCCACTATTGTTATTATTGTGCCCTTACATTATTAATGTTATGTGGGCTCTGATTATATAATGACCCCTTAGACTCCTATATATAGAAAGGAGGTCTTTTCATTTGTATCATCCAAGAATTGTTCATTTATGTACTGTAAAGGAGGTTTCCCCCTTGAAGAGGCTGAATTCTAAGGCGTTGATCTATCTTTTCTATCTTTTTCTTGAGCCGGTTACCTAACATTTGGTATCAGAGCTTTGGATTCTAGGGTTTCACTGCTCCAAACAGGTCATCGTGGAATTTTCGCTATAAATTTTTTTTTGCGACGTTTCAGAAGTTGAAAAAAAACCCATTTGAGAAGACATCGTGCTAAATCTCGGGTCTGAATTTCAGATCTTTTTGCACTATATTTGTGGAGATATGATCTGAGGAGTTGGTCTTTTTGCAGACTCCTGAATTACATTCCAAACAGGTGACCTGGGGAAAATCGTCATAACTTTCTTTCTGAGAATCAGATTGAAATTTTGCAAAAAGGTACAGAAAGAGGACGAACTATAGTTTCTTCTAGATATTTTTCAGACCTAAAGGTCCAAATAGTGACACATGGAACTTCATACAAGTTCGCTCTTCTGGAAAGGTCTATAATCAGGTCACTGTGGGAGATTTGGCATAACTCTTCATTAGAGAATCCAATTGGGGTCCGACTGGTGGCATTGGAAAGAGGACACAGAGGACTACTTCAGGTCACAATTTTAGAACTTAAAGATCTAAAACTATAGAGTTACAGTCATTTCAAGATCGAGCTCCTAAAATCAAGAAAAGACAAGATGAGGAAGTTTGATGGGAAGGATCCGGTAAATTGGATACTTCAGATGGAGCAATATTTTGATCTACATGGTGTACCACTATTACAAAAGGTATGT